>JAEMWC010000371.1:7500-20000 GCA_016490735.1 Pachyseris speciosa
TGTTCCTAGTCACTTTTTGTTGGGTGTCCTGCGATGGACTTGCACGCATCCTGAGGGAGTACAAATATTCCTAGTAACTGGGTATCCTATGGTGGACTTATGTCCCAAGGGGAAGCCGTAATACTTCAAACCTCGTTTCCAGCTCGAGGATCTTCATATTCCCATCCAATATTAAGAGGGTGTGAGGGCATGGAAAGAGAAATGACCTTGGGAACGAGGTTGTTATGTTCATATTCATTTTTTGTCGTGCAAACTAGGAAGGACTTAGTATTCCATCCACTTCCTAAGCCGTCTACAACCACATATGGTCTAAATTCCTTTAGCTATTCATCTGTTAAGTACTGGAATTCTCTACCTGACCACTTTATAAAGACTGTAGATTATAGTGAATTTAAGCGCAAATTGTTAGTGCACGGTTTTAGTAAATACTACATTAATTAATATTATATATGTTGTAACTTTTAAAATTAGTAAATTAGGATCGGGAGATACTAGCTATGTAAGTTCCACTAAAATCCGAGGATAAATGAAGTTTATGTATGTATGTATGTATGTATGTGGAGTAACAGTAATACTACCGATCACTTTGTGTTGGGTATCCTGTGAGGGACCGTCATACTCCCAGTCACTTTGAGTTGGGTATCCTGTGTGGGAGTAGTATCATCCCCAGAGGGAAGTAGAAGGGCCCCAGGTTGCTTAACCCTTTCACTGCCAAGAGGTCTCCCTTTGACGAGTAAAATCGTCTGGCGTTAGACAGAGTAAAATCTGTAAAGTCGCCCTTGGCAGTGAAAGGGTTAAGGAGATGGTTTTTAATATCACGTAACTGTATTCGTTTAGAGGTGTTGTAATAACTCATGCGACATAACCTAAAAAACGATTTCATTTACGTTTGCCTTAAACAGAATGGATGTGCCCCGCTTCAGTTCAATGTATATAGAGTTTATATGATTCATAGAAGAACTTAAAATATTTGTTGTTATGTTTTGTCTAAGTTGAATGGTTTGTAAGAGAAAAAAGTAAAGGGGTTACTTTTTATGGCTGAGGCCGTTTTAGCCTTGAATCTCTCCTCCTTCGCTTCTCCTTCGACCAGCGCCAACTCAGATTTCACTTGGGAAACCTCCTAAAAGAAATGACAATAGAATAGTACAGAAATGGAAAAAAATTCCGAGAACTAGCTAAGGGCAACATTACGCTCTGAGGTACCGGTTTATTCACTGAATTCACTTTCAGGGTCTCCAACGGACAGGAACGGATTCAGTGCTTCGGGCCTGAGACTCGACACTCAACGTTTTAATGGGATCCACTAATGTTGAAAATTTCCTTTTAAATTCAATATAAACAGAAACGCTCTCGAGAAACGGTGCCACTACAAGTCGAGAACATAAGAAAACCAATCACTGTATTTGCCAGCATTCGCTGGGAATCTGAAACCGTATTTGTCGATTAAGCGCCTCTCTTGGATTAATTCCACACTTTTACCCAGGCTCATTCAAACGTTTTCCCAGAATAAGCGCAACCTTGGTTTCATTTATAAACGAGGTGACCACAAACTGCTCATTTAAAAAATATATATATAGGAAAAGGCTGAAAATAAACCATGATATTTACTGCCACGGACTATTCATTGTACATATTCAGTGGGGGGGGGGGGGCTCGCTTCGAACGCTTCAACTAGGGGGGTCAGGGGACATGCTCCTCCGGAAAAGTTTTGACTTAAGGTCAAGTAATACGGGCAACATTTTGTTTCAACTTGTCGCGCAACATTGTTGCATTGCAAGTTGAAAAGCGATTTTGCCCGTATTACCACCTGCGTGTTCAACTTGTCACGCAACAAATTTCAGTGTTGCAAGTTGTGGCAACATGTTGCGCAAAGTAGACCCGAGTTCTACTTCTTGCAACAAACTTTCAAATTTATCACTTGCGTCACAACGTGCCACGCGTCACAATGCTTGTGATTGGCCGAATTTTCTGCACTAAAAGCGCGGGAATATAGTTAGCACGCGCGCTCGACCTCTGGCAACTTTGGACGGGAAGAAAAAATGGCGGAAGAAAATAATGAAGCTGACTGGATAAGAGGCGATACTTTTTCCACCAGAAAACAAAATTGCTGTTTCGACATGCGGAAAAAATTCTTTGTAAGCCGCATGATCTCCCGTTTCAAGTTCCTTTACGAGCTGGTGGAAAATCCCTCTTTCTTCCCGCAAAGCAATCCAGTCCCTCATGTAAACCTTTCGGCTACTTTTACGGGACGCTGTTCCTCTTCCTCGAGTAATAAAATTAACCCAAGGGCGGCTATCGCTCGCTTTCTTCGGAAGACCACAGCGTCCGCCATTGTTTGTTCACACACAAAATAGACTGTTGACCAATCACAATGCAGGATTTTTTAAATTAGCTACAACTTGCAACACTGAAATTTGTTGCGTGACAAGTTGAACACGCAAGCGGTAATACGGGCAAAATCGCTTTTCAACTTGCAATGCAACAATGTTGCGCGACAAGTTGAAACAAAATGTTGCCCGTATTACTTGACCTTTAAGGTCCTCTGAAATGGCTGGTGTGGTGAAACTTATATACTTTCATCAACAAAAAAGAGGTGTTTTAAAACAAGAATAATCAGTTTTCTGCAAAACGTTAAATAGAAAAGTAACTTCGATTTTGTTAATACTACTTGCTTTTTAACTGTTGTAAAGTGGGGGGCTAAAGCCCCCCAGCCCCTCCCCCTGCGCGGTGCCTGTTACTTCAAGCGACGTTTTGGCGTTGAAGCCCAGAAAAGCCTTTTCCCTTTAAGCACTGTCCCTCGTCCGATTATTTTCACTGAATTTGTTTCGGTAGTTCAGTGGACGTGTAAAGCCCCCACCCCACCCCCCCCCACCCAACTTTTCCTATCCTTCTTACAGAAAGCAGAACGAGTTCTTGATTCCAAAATACCTTCTTTGTTATAGTGAGCTGTCCCCTCAGTTTGTTCATCTCGTCCTTTAACCGTTCAATTTGCTCTTCTTTACTTTTTAAGTCCCCGGAGATGTTGGCAAGTTGCGCTTTGTAAGATGGACACCTGGGACATTCCTTGACAACCTCTACTTTACCATCTACCTCTGTACTCTGATGGTCAGTTTTTGTGTCGGCGACAGCCTGCGTAAAAAAATAAATTAGCATATATTTTAGTAATCATTAACAAATGCATCCGCATTAAATATAGTTTTGAACTAATAATTTTTATACTACGTTTCAGGGTTGGACATCACCTTAACAAAAACGACGTTTTTAGCAAACGCTCTTCAAACGACTGATAATAATCTAGTATCTTTTGTTTCAACCGAACGCTTAGGGAGAACTAGTTCATTCAATAATGGAACTCAATACGGCGTCGTGTTTACGCACCTCTGTTCCTCCTGGAAGTGAAGCCAGCTTCCTTTGAAGCTCCTTATTCTCCTACAGCGTGCAAGAACAGAAATGAAGGTTAGATTGCAGGGACATATTCTCAAACACGTTTGAATAAAATTGTGTTTTCGTCATTCTGATACATGACTCAAGAGACGTCAGCGTTTCAGCAGCCAGTAGAATAGGCCTGATATCAATAGGTGACGTAAGCGATGTCTTCGCCGTAGATCAATTTTTCGTTAAAACTCGGTTTTGATTTAAAACAAGGAGAAAAGTGTTATGAATATGTGAATGATCATCGCAGTTATGAACACTACTTAAGCAGTAATGAAAAAAAAGCCTGAAAAAAAATCTGCCTGAAAATACTGAAAAAATTTCAGGCTTGTTTCTCACAGAAAAATGTTAGGGTTGTAAATTTTGGTAAAGTTGGAAACAGCTATCATGACGTGAAAGTGTATCCTTTTTAAATTTCATTTTTTTTTTTCATGAAATGAACCTTCCAAGCTCATGTTTCCAAAGAGAGCCAAAGAGTTATGAAACATAGCTCTTAGCCAATCACATTTCGCCAGTTTCTCTTTATTCCTTATAATTGTTTAATTGCTCACACACCAACCTCCTCTAGTCTAAACACCATCTTTCGGGCATCTCGGATCTGAGCCTGCAGGATGCTAGTGGTTGCCATATCCTCACCTAGGCCACCCAGTTTTACCTGTTAAGCAAGTCAAACCGGATTGAGACAACCTAAGTACAACTAAAGTATTTGTTGGCCAGGTTCCTTTTTTTCACTGGATAAAGATTGGACCACAGTCACGCTCAACACAGTTTATCTAATATATAGCAACTAGGAACTAAAATAATTATTACTCACTTCTTGGGGCCGAATTCCAGTCTGCAGGACCGTCGGCAATAGTTACGTATCTGTACACTATCTCACACAACTGATGCTATGCTAGTGGAGTTTGTGAACTCAGTACGGACAGAGCAGGGTTGGCGCAGTGGTGAGAGCACTCGCCTTCCACCAATGAGACCCGGGTTCGATTCCCGGACTCGGCGTCATAAGTGGGCTGAGTTTGTTGGCTCTCTACTCTGTTCCGAGAGGTTTTTCTCCGGGTACTCTGGTTTTCCCCTCTCCCCCAAAACCAACCTTTGATTTGATTTGATTCTACTTTATTTAGATTTGATTTGATTTAGTCTCGCCAATAAGTAGAGCATATGTGCTCGGTTTGAAAGATTTGAGACTTTAATAAAGTGATTATTATAAGCGAAGATAACCGAATGTAGCCCGTGTAAAGTCCATGCCTGCCTTAGACAGCCATAAGTATGTCAAATATGCTGCTTGTTTAATTGTCAATCTGCTGAGGCAGACCTCTCACCTCTTCTGCTCCTTCGGCTAGATCTATTTCTCCGCCTTCAAGTTTGATCTTCTCTCCAGGGTCTTTCTTCTCAGTCATTACCTTTCTAAGATACTGCAACGGAAGCAATACAAGAGTTTTTAGAGGCTCTCGTTAGCAAAGTGTCTCAGGGAATTTTGACCAGGCTTGTGGCTTTGCTGACTCACGTGACTGATTTAATCTAGTATGCCTTCTACTTGCATGCAGTCTAGCCTTGAAACGTGACAGGCTTCTTATTTCCAAAAGTGTAATTCAGAAAGATCAGTAATCACAGAAGAACAAGTAGGCGAGAGGCTAGCACGATTTTCGCAATGGGTAGGTGGGCTGTAGAGGGAAGGGCCGTGGCATTTAAGTTTAATGCCAGAGAATCTGTCTTTCTTCTAACCTGTTTACATTGTTTGAGTTCATGCTGTTTCGTTTGCAGTTCATCTTCCACCAACAGTTTGTCGTTCTTTAAGCGTGCCTTATCTTTCTCAAGATTTCTGACGGTCTGCAATGGAAATATGTAACAAATAAAATTATCAGGAACAGCAAATGCGAGCCTGCGAATAGCGACACCTCTCGTCGCCAAACTCGTCTAAGGGTCGAGTCACTGTGACCACTATCTTGAATTTCAACACCCTGAGGATGATTTTGCGTCGTCGCTATCAAGAACGTTCATCGTACGCTCTCCTGTAGAAAAGATTACTGGCTTTTTTCGTAAACTATGTTCTCCAACTGACTCTATGAAAGTCATCTACAATTCAAACCTATCTGCAACACTCGTTAAAAGAGTTTATCTCTTAGAATCGGATATACTTCAATTACCTTCTCTTGTTTGCTCAAGTCTCTTTTTAAGCTGCAATAAGAAACAACGACTACCGATGAGTTGCCTTAGTGCGCCAAGGTAGCCTGCGAGCAAGCTCCCTATTGGAGTCCTACGGAAGATTTTTTCGGGCGCGAGCGAACCGCGAGAGGATTGGGGTGGATACGATCGATACGAAAAGATGAGACTCACCCCAATCCTCTCGCCGCTCGCTTTCCTCGCTCCTCGCACCCGAAATAAATCTTGCGTGAGTCCTCAATAGAGAGCTTGCTAGCGCCAAGGGAGCAAACAAAACTTGGCCCAACATATGTTACAGATAATATCGTTTTAGTTTCTCAAGAACTGTAGACTTACTTGTCAATGAATTCAGTTTGAGTGTTGAGCGTCATTAAAATGCGGTTGAGTTCTTTCTCCAGAGTTTCCCTATCTATGAGAGGAAATGAAATGTGAGGTAACATCTGGTGCATGTAACGTTCGTGGGGGTGGGGATGGAGGTGGAGTTCTCAGGCTTAGTGTGGGGTGGCAGTACCCTAGTCAATCCTGAAGCTAATCAGTAATAATAATCCCAAAACAAACCTCAAAGGGGGGTTCAATGTCGATGTTGTACATTTTATGAGAGAGATTTTTCCAGAGTAGTTCTAAGGAGTGGTCGTCCTACCTAGGTTTCCTTCTTGCCGCACCATTTTCAACATATCCACCATTTCACCTGCCACGAGTTTCCACTGCTGAGTCTCATCTTTTCGTATGCTCGATCGCCCTACAAACATCAACAGAGAGGCCATTGAAAATTACTGTCACCAATACACATTTCCTTTCAGCGTAGAATAGTAAGAATGAACGACCTCTGGATGAGCAACGACGTGCGTAATCCACAAAATAAATTTACCCGCGTCGAAACAAAATTATGGCAGAGCAAAGTTGGTAGTAGCAGTCTCTGGTCAGATGATGTTTGTATTTATGCCACTCGGACATCACAAATTCAGTAAAGAATCAACTCTTACTGTGGAAGATTTCCTTTCTTTGTTGCACGGCCATCTTCTTGTACATATGCAACTCTCTTTCCAGTTGTCGCTTTTCTCTAGAAAGAAAACAGAGGAAAAGGGGTCTTTCAGCAAAAATAATTGAGTGATCAATCGCAAACGTCAGCGCACCGGGAAACGGCAAGTTTCGATTGTCGGCCAAATGGAAAGTGACATAGGTAAATCAGGGGCACCCAACTACAAGTTTCGGTAGATATCTGTTCGGTGGAGGGTAATTCGCCTTGGGCTTTCGGCGTCGATTAAAGAGTGCACTCTGATTTTCGTGACTAAAACTGACGTGGCTTTAAAGATTCGCAATGTGGAAATCATGGCCCCTGAGATTTTCGGTGCTTTTCGGAAGGAAACAGAGATAATCTTAAAATAGAAGTAAAACATACGCTTCCAGCTCCTCTGTTGCTTCTCCTTGTTTCGATAACTCCACCATCTTTTTGTTCATTGCGTTCAGCTTAACCGTGGTATCTTTGACATTTTGGAAAGTTTCTCTGAAAAGAATAAGAATGCAGGTATGATGAACAAACAAGGGCATACCATGATATTCTTTGCGATTGCTGGGCTTTTAACTGATCGATTTAACGCTCTTAGAAATGGTTGAATCTTTGTATCTTACCAATAAAAGAAATATTTCTCATTTTCGAACCTTTTACACACACAGATTGCGTGTTTTCCCGCCCTACTACACAGGATGCACATTTCCGCTCCGACTTCTGATTGGTTCATTGTGTTATTTGCTTTCGGTGCTGTGATTGGCTAATTGTGTTATCTTTACAACTGTTTGTTTGTTTGTTTGTTTTTGTCAGTATTTTCAAAGTGTACACTGCATACTAACTGGATTGCTCGCTGTGCACCTTCCACATCCACAGACTGGTGTTCCTTTCTGTTCATATTTTCAATCTGGGAGAAGAGATAAATAAATGTGAGCAAAAATGATGCGGTCCAACTTTCTTGTGTAGATGTTACAAATAACTCCCCCCAAAGAATATCATCCAAGTTCAGAACTGAAATCAAAATACTCCAATTCTCCAATTTCTTGTGGTACCAGCGACAAGTACTTTCATTTGGATTGTACTGAAGGATAAGGGATCCAAAGATTGAAAACGAAGATGTTTATTATATTTTTAATTTAATATATCGAGTTTCTAGCTGACTTTGGCGGCAGCTATTCCTAAATCCAACGGATTAGAAAACTTACCTCATCAAGTATCTCTTCTTCGTCCATGTCGAGTGACTTATAAAGAAAAGAAAAGAACAATTATATATCAGAAGAAAAGAAACATATTTTTTACGAACTTGAGATAGGGTTTCGGTTTTTCATAGGTACCGTGAGTTACATCACAGGGAACCCAGGTTCGTGAATAGACAGTTGATAGCGAAATATAAAGGTTTATTTGGAAGTTAATTACCGTCAGTTTTAGGAAGTGGACAAAAAGAAAATGGCAATGAAAAGCCAAAACGTTTTGCATACTAAGTTAAATTTGACCGTGTTATTCTTCCCTTCTGCCCTGAAGTAACAAAGAGTGGTTTATGTGCTAGACTTTGTTGAGGAAATAGCTGATAAGGTAGCTGAGGGGCAAACAAAATTACTTACGTCTTGAAGGGAATTCAGAAGCTGAAAGAAAAAAGGAAAGGAAAAATTAGTGTCAGTGGTTGTTGAAATTTGCTTGATGATTCAGCATAAAGATATTTACTCCTATAATAAAAACTAAGCATGAAACGTGCGAGAGAGTGATACTAGTTTACAGTAAACCTACCTCTTCTCTTTCACGGCACAAAGATTTGTAATCAGACAGCAGGCTCTCCATAGCCATCTGTAACAAAAACACCAAAATGGAATAATTTTATTTCACCATGTTGAAGCACAAAAACTAATTTTGGACTTGCGTGGAGTTCTAAGTTCTTCGAAGCAATGTCGGAAATCTTCAGTCGAAAGTCTTTAATTTAAGTGTTTATTTTGGTACACTTTACCACCCCGCGAAGGAAGTATGATGGCAACCATCAAAATCAAATCAAGTCAAATCAATTTATTTAAGCTCGATAACGTGAGGGGTGGTTGCCCAATCTCCCGAGCCGGGAGCATTCCAAATCGAATAGGCCATTTCCGAATTACCTTTGGCCTCTCTTTCAAAGCGAGGCCTGGTGTACAACCATTCATGTGAAAATGAGTTTAATTTGCATGTGAATGGAAATTAATTTCCACATGAAAAGATGAGCACCAGGACTCGCCTTAAAAAAGAGGCTATAAGTAATTCGGAAATGGCCGATTGAAATTTAGAAGTGTTGGGTTTTGAGGAGAGGGGAAAACCGGAGTACCCGGAGAAAAACCTCTCGGAGCAGAGAAGAGAACCAACAACAAACTCAACCCACTTATGACGTCGAGTCCGGGAATCGAACCCGGGCCACATTGGTGGAAGGCGAGTGCTCTCAGCACTGCGCCATCCCTGCCCCCCATCACCGAATATCTTCGGCTGCTGGTCGCAAGAAGACTAAATAAACTTCAAAGATATGGGGAAAGTAACTTTCTGTACCTGCCCAGTTAGGTGCTCCTGCATTGCGGTATATCCCTGAAAGGTAGAAAGGCATTATAAGCACCAGCACAGCATTTCGTGTTACCATCTGTGTTAACATCGTCAAGATTAAAACCCCTTATACTGAAATGTGACCCCACTGGAAAAGTCTGGGGGCGAGAGTGTTGCGTGAGGGATTGTGGGATTGTTTGGGGGATTCCCTCCATACAATCCCACAATCGCTTGCGTGGCTACTCAGTCTCACTCTTTTCCAAAATGAGCTATATGCCATTGTCAACAAGGGGCTTTGGTGTTCTGCGTTGTTTAAAAGCTCATTTAAACATATATGTACATATGTACTTTACCGGTTGGTCCGAGTCATTATACATTGACTCATAGTCGCTCAGCAACTGAAAGATACAAAAAACAGTTGTTTAATAACCGGTGCCACCTTCGACAAAAACTGCGGAAGCCATTTATTTGGCGCGCGCAATTCTCTAGCCCAGGTAGAATCTAATCACGTGCGGGATGGTGTGGTAGTCTAAGTCTCATAATTATCAAAGATGAAGCAGTGTTGTACCAAACTTGCGAGGGCGTGGTCATGTTACTGCATGCAGAGTTCATTCCAAGTGATGTGGTTTAAGTGAAATTCTAATATGAGTAATGGAATGAAATCCTTAAGTGTCACCAATCAAATGAAAGCCACCAAGCAGCAGTTTCTTTCCTGTGTTGCCATGTTGCTATTTATGATGTTGTGCAAGGTGTGTACCAACAACAACACCTGAGCAGGTCGTAGAATTCATTGCAAGCGGTGAGCTTGGTTTCAGTGAAATTCTAATACGCGTCAGTGGCTGGAATTCTAAAGTGTGATCACTCAAATAAAAGCTAACAAGCAGTACTTTCCTGTGGTATTGTTTCTTGTGCTGTACAAGGTGGTTCTAACTTTTGATTGCGTGGCTGAAATCCTAGTGTGGTCATTCAATTGAAAGCTACTACTGAGCAGCTACTACTGGGGCTGTTTATTACGCTGCACGAGGTGGTTCTCTCTTTTGCGATTGGGGAAATTCATCATGAATTATAACGAGAGCATGCGCTAAGACTACCTTTGATATCCGATCAGTGATACCGCTAAACTCTTGTCCGACATAGTTGGGATTCTGTTCTCCAATTCCCACTGCATGTACAGTCAACGGAAGGTTCTCTCCGATGCCAGAATAATCCGCTCTTTCGTCCGATTTGGTTCCCTCATCCTCTGGTGAAAAAAGATCCTTTCTCCAACTAGCCTCGTATTCTGATTCCTTGGGTTCCTTAAGCAAGGACACCGAGAGGTCAAGTTCCCTAGCGATCGGAATTTTGTTCCTACGCTTTTTGTTGCGTTGTCCTCTTCCATGCTTCTGCATGGCGAAATCGTATCTTCGTGACATGTTTACCGCCTGTTTAGCAGAAAATCAACACCATCACTTATTTAGGAAGGTGTAACACATCCTCAAAATCCCTTCTTGTAAAGAAGAGGGATTTCCTTGATCGTGACTACATAGCTCAGTCGTAGCACCAAAGGTTTTTACCGCGCGCAGAATTTCTTTACGTTATTCGAATTGTAAATTCCAAAATATTCTTAACTGTAATTAGAATATTAGTTCTAATGACGCACGAGGCTAGAATGTGACATCATAATTGTCGTCAGAATTGATATTGGTATTTTGTTTGTTTTTCATTGAAATGAATGAACTTTATTCTGTATTACGCGCCGAAGATTCCAGATTTCGATTGGATAACCTGGATTCAAAAGGAGAGGCAAACATTCTTCGAACTCCGAATCACCTTATATGGAGAATAAAAGGGGTTCGTTTCTAAAGAAGCTGTGGTGCTGCGTCGGTGGGGGAGTTAAACACGAAAATTTGGTTTATCAACGGAGTTGATAATGTAAATTGACCACCGTAAAGAGATTCAAAAAGCTGACGTTTCCAGCGTTAACCTTCGCCAGAGCGAATCGAGGAATTGTGGGTTGTGTATGGTTAATATACGAACGCTTTTCATTCAATTAATTTGTCATTCAATTCAATAAATTTTGTGTGCTATTATTGCACCCGTTTGCAAATTCTTATAGCCAGTGACAACTTCGACGGAAATCCCCCAAAATGTTTTGATGTGTCTTTAAGTGGAGATTATTGCAAACGCTTCGTCTCCACCATACTGTATCGATTTAATGGGTTTCTAACTTCCGTTTTGTAGGACGAATGGCATATCAGGGAAAAGGGGGAAGGCGGAACTCATGTATTTAGTGGGATCAAAAGTTCATTTCAATGAACGCCTATAAGTCTGGTTGAATTTTTGAATCAATTTCTTATTAAAGTAGGAAGCCCTCTTTGGTACTGTCGAGAAGACGGAGGTGCGTTGTATCGACTTTGATGCAGCCATACATTTTTTTTGTCGCAACAGTCGTCACTTGCCAAGTACTTTCCCAGTGTCTTTTATCACCTCACCCCTGAAAGGGAGCTGGGAATGCAGTTGTTTATTTGTATAAACCAACTAGCAAGTTTGATCCGTTTCGAAACGGAGCATTCTGACAATTTGATTCACTGATAAAGTGTCAAATGATGATGAATTTACAAAGCGCCATTTCCATTTAGCCCAATGGCACTGTACAGTTCATTTAATCTACCAATCCACTAAAACTAATAGAACTACACAGAACAGTTTCAAAATGTAGAATATAAAACTCTAAAGCAATTTATAGCACAATCCCCTACACCTGGGTCATTCTGTTTGATCATTCACAACAGTCTCACCTTGTTAATTCCAAAATATGTTTACTTTGTACAATAGAGATTGTCGAAATGAAATCCTTCTGATTTGTGAACGTTTTCTGCTTCCATATCCTTCTATATCCCCCGATCTTGTCTCCCTCATACGGCTTTCCGTAATGTTTACTTGCATATACCGCATCCACTGACGCTGCCCACGGGTGCAATGATCTTTGCCTGAAAGGGCAATGAATAAGCTTCGGAAAGAGCGAAAAAAAGCGAAGCTTTCCGAACGAGGCACAAAAGTAAACATGGCGGGGTAAACAAGGGGTCCTTACCATTTACACGGAAATCCCGGAAATTCTGGTTGGAAAATGAAATGGAACTTTTCAGAAATTATAGGCCAGTACATTTTGTGATTTTCCATTTTGCGTTTGGGCAAACTGCAGCACTGCATATTTTCACCTGAAATTTCCACCCGGATGGTTTGTGTAAATAGTAAGCGCCCAAGATCAGGGGAAATAGAAGGATATGAAACCAGAAAACGTTCACAAATCAGGAGTATTTCATTTCGACAATCTTTATCGTACAAAGTAAACATATTTTGGAATTAACAAGGTGAGAATTTTTCGTGTACGATC
>JAEMWC010000371.1:25000-65000 GCA_016490735.1 Pachyseris speciosa
CGAGATGTCGAACCGAAGAGAAAGAATGAGCCTGCGGAAGTATCATAAGGCGGTCAGCGAAACACTAGTTTCCAGGGTAGGTACTTTATGTATCCCCTATTATAATGTATTTAGAATTGATATGTATACCCCTGTATATACACCTGTATACTCTTGTATACCCATGTAAACCCTTGTATACCCCTGTATACTCTTGTATACCCATGTATACCCTTGTATACCCATGTATACTCTTGTATACCCCTGCATACTCTTGTATACCCATGTATACCCTTGTATACCCATGTATACTCTTGTATACCCCTGTATACCCATGTATACCCATGTATACTCTTGTATACCCATGTATACTCTTGTATACCCATGTATACCCTTGTATGCACATGTATACCCATGTATACTCTTGTATACCCATGTATACCCCTGTATACTCTTGTATACCCCTGTATACCCATGTATACCCATGTATACTCTTGTATACCCATGTATACCCTTGTATACCCATGTATACCCATGTATACCCTTGTATACCCATGTATACCCATGTACACCCATGTATACTCTTCTATACCTATGTATACCCCTGTATACTCTTGTATACCCATATATACCCTTGTATACCTATGTATACCCTTGTACACCCCTGTATACTCTTGTATACCACTGTATGCCCATGTATACCCATGTATACTCTTGTATACCCATGTATACCCATGTATACTCTTGTATACCCCTGTATACCCATGTAGACTCTTGTATACCCATGTATACCCATGTATTCTCTTGTATACCCATGTATACCCCTGTATACTCTTGTATACCCTTGTATACCCATGTATACCCATGTATACCCATGTATACTCTTGTATACCCCTGTATACCCATGTATACCCATGTATACTCTTGTATACCCATGTATACTCTTGTATACCCATGTATACCCTTGTATGCACATGTATACCCATGTATACTCTTGTATACCCTGTATACCCATGTATACTCATGTATACTCTTGTATACCCATGTATACCCTTGTATACCCATGTATACCCATGTATACCCTTGTGTACCCATGTATACCCATGTACACCCATGTATACTCTTGTATACCTATGTATACCCCTGTATACTCTTGTATACCCATATATACCCTTGTATACCTATGTATACCCATGTATACCCTTGTACACCCCTGTATACTCTTGTATACCACTGTATGCCCATGTATACCCATGTATACTCTTGTAAACCCATGTATACCCATGTATCCTCTTGTATACCCCTGTATACCCATGTAGACTCTTGTATACCCATGTATACCCATGTATTCTCTTGTATACCCATGTATACCCCTGTATACCCATGTATACCCATGTATACCCTTGTATACCCATGTATACCCATGTATACTCTTGTATACCCTGTATACCCATGTATACCCATGTAGACTCTTGTATACCCATGTATACCCATGTATTCTCTTGTATACCCATGTATACCCTTGTATACCCCTGTAAACCCATGTATACCCTTGTATACCCTTGTATACCCATGTATACCCATGTATTCTCTTGTATACCCATGTATACCCCTGTATACTCTTGTATACCCATGTATACCCTTGTATACCCATGTATACCCATGTATACCCATGTATACTCTTGTATACCCCTGTATACCCATGTATACCCATGTATTCTCTTGTATACCCATGTATACCCATGTATTCTCTTGTATACCCATGTACACCCCTGTATTCTCTTGTATACCCATGTATACCCCTGTATACTCTTGTATACCCCTGTATACCCATGGATACCCTTGTATACCCATGTATTCTCTTGTATACCCATGTATACCCCTGTATACTCCTGTATACCCATGTATACCCTTGTATACCCATGTATTCTCTTGTATACCCATGTATACCCCTGTATATTCTTGTATACCCATGTATACCCTTGTATACCCATGTATACTCTTGTATACCCATGTATACCCATGTATACTCTTGTATACCCATGTATACCCCTGTATACTCTTGTATACCCATGTATACCCTTGTATACCCATGTATTCTCTTGTATACCCATGTATACCCTGTATACTCTTGTATACCCATGTATACCCTTGTATACCCATGTATACTCTTGTATACCCATGTACACCCATGTATACTCTTGTATACCTATGTATACCCCTGTATACTCTTGTATACCCATATATACCCTTGTATACCTATGTATACCCATGTATACCCTTGTACACCCCTGTATACTCTTGTATACCACTGTATGCCCATGTATACCCATGTATACTCTTGTATACCCATGTATACCCATGTATACTCTTGTATACCCCTGTATACCCATGTAGACTCTTGTATACCCATGTATACCCATGTATTCTCTTGTATACCCATGTATACCCCTGTATACCCATGTATACCCATGTATACCCTTGTATACCCATGTATACCCATGTATACTCTTGTATACCCCTGTATACCCATGTATACCCATGTAGACTCTTGTATACCCATGTATACCCATGTATTCTCTTGTATACCCATGTATACCCTTGTATACCCCTGTAAACCCATGTATACCCTTGTATACCCTTGTATACCCATGTATACCCATGTATTCTCTTGTATACCCATGTATACCCCTGTATACTCTTGTATACCCATGTATACCCTTGTATACCCATGTATACCCATGTATACCCATGTATACTCTTGTATACCCCTGTATACCCATGTATACCCATGTATTCTCTTGTATACCCATGTATACCCATGTATTCTCTTGTATACCCATGTACACCCCTGTATTCTCTTGTATACCCATGTATACCCCTGTATACTCTTGTATACCCCTGTATACCCATGGATACCCTTGTATACCCATGTATTCTCTTGTATACCCATGTATACCCCTGTATACTCTTGTATACCCATGTATACCCTTGTATACCCATGTATTCTCTTGTATACCCATGTATACCCTTGTATACCAATGTATACCCATGTGTACCTATGTATACTCTTGTATACCCCTGTATATCCATGTATACCCATGTATACTCTTGTATACCCATGTATACCCCTGTATACTCTTGTATACCCCTGTATACCTCTGTATACTCTTGTATACCGATGTATACCCTTGTATACCAATGTATACCCATGTATACCTATGTATACTCTTGTATACCCCTGTATACCCATGTATACCCATGTATACTCTAGTATACCCATGTATAGCCATGTATACTCTTGTATACTCATGTATACCCCTGTATACCCCTGTATGCCCATGTATACTCCTGTATACTCTTGTATACCCATGTATACCCTTGAATACCCATGTATACCAATGTATACCCATGTATACTCTTGTATACCAATGTATACCCATGTATACCTATGTATACTCTTGTATACCCCTGTATACCGACGTATACCCATGTATACTCTTGTATACCCATGGATACCCATGTATACTCTTGTATACTCATGTATACCCCTGTATACCCATGTATACCCATGTATACTCTTGTATACCCATGTATACCCATGTATACTCTTGTATACTCATGTATACCCCTTTATGCCCATGTATACTCCTGTATACCCTTGTATACCCATGTATACCCCTGTATACTCTTGTATACCCCTGTATACTCTTGTATACCCCTGTATACCTCTGTATACTCTTGTATACCCATGTATACCCTTGTATACCAATGTATACCCATATATACCTATGTATACTCTTGTATACCCCTGTATACCCATGTATACCCATGTATACTCTTGTATACCCTGTATACCCATGTATACCCTTGTATACTCTTGTATACCCATGTATACCCTTATATACCCATGTATACTCTTGTATACCCATGTATACCCATGTATACTCTTGTATACCCATGTATACCCCTGTATACTCTTGTATACCCATGTATACCCCTGTATACTCTTGTATACCCCTGTATACCTCTGTATACTCTTGTATACCGATGTATACCCTTGTATACCAATGTATACCCATGTATACCTATGTATACTCTTGTATACCCCTGTATACCCATGTATACCCATGTATACTCTAGTATACCCATGTATAGCCATGTATACTCTTGTATACTCATGTATACCCCTGTATACCCCTGTATGCCCATGTATACTCCTGTATACTCTTGTATACCCATGTATACCCTTGAATACCCATGTATACCCATGTATACCCATGTATACTCTTGTATACCAATGTATACCCATGTATACCTATGTATACTCTTGTATACCCCTGTATACCGACGTATACCCATGTATACTCTTGTATACCCATGGATACCCATGTATACTCTTGTATACTCATGTATACCCCTGTATACCCATGTATACCCATGTATACTCTTGTATACCCATGTATACCCATGTATACTCTTGTATACTCATGTATACCCCTTTATGCCCATGTATACTCCTGTATACCCTTGTATACCCATGTATACCCCTGTATACTCTTGTATACCCCTGTATACTCTTGTATACCCCTGTATACCTCTGTATACTCTTGTATACCCATGTATACCCTTGTATACCAATGTATACCCATATATACCTATGTATACTCTTGTATACCCCTGTATACCCATGTATACCCATGTATACTCTTGTATACCCCTGTATACCCATGTATACCCTTGTATACTCTTGTATACCCATGTATACCCTTATATACCCATGTATACTCTTGTATACCCATGTATACCCATGTATACTCTTGTATACCCATGTATACCCCTGTATACTCTTGTATACCCATGTATACCCTTGTATACCCATGTATTCTCTTGTATACCCATGTATACCCCTGTATACTCTTGTATACCCATGTATACCCTTGTATACCCATGTATACTCTTGTATACCCATGCATACCCATGTATACTCTTGTATACCCATGTATACCCCTGTATACTCTTGTATATCCCTGTATACCTCTGTATACTCTTGTATACCCATGTATACCCTTGTATACCAATGTATACCCATGTATACCTATGTATACTTTTGTATACCCCTGTATACCCATGTATACCCATGTAGATAGACAGATAGATAGATAGATAGATAGATAGATAGATAGATAGTCTTTATTTACCCACGGACAATTCATCAGCTACAAGTAATGCATTAAATGGATAAAATACTCAAATACTATTTATAAAACACTATACTTAACTATACTATTTATAAAACACTATACTTTTAAAACATGGACCTAACTAAAAGCTGCTTTCCACGAATGCCGTATGTATACCCATGTATACTCTTGTATACTCTTGTATACTCTTGTATACTCATGTATACCTCTGTATACTCTTGTATACCCATGTATACCCCTGTATACTCTTGTATACCCATGTATACCCTTGCATACCCATGTATACCCTTGAATAGCCATGTATGCCCATGTGTACTCCTGTATACTGTTGTATACCCATGTATACCCCTGTATACTCTTGTATACCAATGTATACCCATTTATACTCCTGTAGTTATTATGACTCTTTCCTAAGACTGAACCAACTCAGAACAAAAGAATTCAACCATGCATCAGATCCTTGAAATATCTTCTTAAAGAAAAATCATTTCTAGCAACACGAAACGTCGAAAACGAATGTTGAAGTAGTGTATGAAACACTTGAAAGCACTGATGAAATGAAACTGATGATTAAATTTTGCCTGTGTTCGCATAAGTTCTCTAGAGTTTGAAATTTTTTTCTCTCGTTCCCATGGGAGATTGTTTTCGGTGTTATTTCAGGCAATAATCTACGTATTTAGCTTTAAGAAAATGTAAAAATGACTGTAAAATACTTAAAATTATTCCGGTATAGTACCAGATGTTTTTCCACTAAAACCTAAAATTGCTCTATTTTCTATCGGATTTCGTCTTAAGTTAATTCGGATTTTTTGGTCCCATTTGTGACATTTTATTTGTTACAGATTGTCACAACATGATTGGTTATTGTTGTGATCTGAACAGTCACTCACTCTGCGAGCCGAATGTTCTTTCAATCTACGTGTCGTATCGTCAGGTTTATATAAACGTTGACTACTAAAAACCGTGCTCAGTTGTATTCACGGAGTAACCTCTGCTCGCTTCTTCTTTGCCTCAGTGCCAAGATCGATATGAAATGTATTCTTTAAGGCAAAAAAACACTTTAAAGGACTCTGAGCCGTCTCTTTACGGCGCCGTCAGTAATTCGCAGGTAAGAACGTTTTTTTGTAAGTTTTAGTGCCTCGAAGCGAACATTATTAAAAGAAAACCTGAAATTTTCAACTTCGAAGTCCTAGAGAAAAGGAAAAATCCGATGACGTTGTGTAATATGAAAGTCATCTTCTCCAATGCCGGCGGCATTGATTACATACATACATACATACATACATAAGCTTTATTTATCCTCAGATTTTAGTGTAGCTTACATAGCTAGTATCTCCGATCCTAATTTACTAATTTTAAAAGTTACAACATATATAATATTAATTAATGTAGTATTAACTAAAACCGTGCACTAACAATTTGCGCTCAAATTCACTATAATCTACAGTCTTTCTAAAGTGGTCAGGTAGAGAATTCCAGTACTTAACAGATGAATAGCTAAAGGAATTTAGACCATATGTGGTTGTAGACGGCTTAGGAAGTGATAAAATATTAGTACCCTGTAGGGAGTAAGCAGTAGATCTTAAGTTGATCAGTTGTTTTAAATAGCACGGATATTTATCAAAATGGAGACATTTGAATATACAAATCATTATATTTGGTATCCTCCTGTTGGCTAATCCACACACACCAGCCTTGTCTAGAAGAGCATCATAGTTCGAGTCCCAGTCCTTTAAAACAAATCTTAAAATACGTCTATTTAAGGTGTCCAGTTTGACAGAATCTTCTGAATTACAAAAGTGCCATATCATTGAACAGTAGTGAAAATGGGGTAAGATAAACGCTTTATAAAGGCGAAGCATAATTTCAGATGAAATAAGTTTGCCAAATCTTTTGAAGACACTGAACTGATTATTTATTTTTTTGCATACAGAGGATATGTGATCCTTGAAATTAAGTTCATTGTCTAGAGTTATTCCAAAAAGATCCAGGCATCTTGTGGTTAAAAAGGAGAAAGGGTAATCGGTTTTGCCAAGAACCATCCCTTGATGTTTAGCAGGGTTGGCTTTCATCCCATTGTCTTCGAACCATTTATTTGCTATTTGTACATCATGATTGATCCGCCGTTCCAAGGCTACTGGGTCTACATCAGATGAGTGCAGTTGGCAGTCATCGGCATAAGTGTTTAATTTTACAGACTTAATGTGAAAGATGAGGTCGTTGAGGAACATGTTGAAAAACATGGGCCCCGGGACGCTACCTTGAGGCACGCCCCGCTTCACACTCATCCAATCCGAATAAGTATCACCAATTTTCACTCGCTGCATTCTATCCGTCAAGTAGTCACCGATAAGGGCGCAGCTGGATTCGTGCAAGCCATATGCTTTCAGTTTCGCTAATAGCAAAGCATGAGGTATGGTGTCGAATGCCTTTGACAAATCCATAGATATAACCGCCACGATCTCTTTATTGTCTAGACTGCGCCTCCAGTCCGCAGTCAGCCTAAGTAAGGATGTCTCACAGCTATGGTGCCTCCTGTAGGCAGATATGTATTCAGACAATATGAACTGGTAAAAGTCGCCCATTTGAGCTGAAAGTAGCCTCTCAAAAACGTTATTGAGCGCAGGTAATACGGTCACTGGTCGATAATTGCTTTTGTTTAGTTCATCGTCCTTTTTAAATAAAGGAGTAACTTGACCTAATTTCAAGCGCGACGGATACTGTCCTGTCCTAATCGAGTGATTCATTATTGCAGCTATAGGACCAGCAATCGCGTTGGCAGACTCTTTTACCAGTCGCGGTGGTAATCCGTCACAACCACAGGATTTACGGGAGTTGATTTCCCTTTATGCGGACCTGTTTCAAAGGTGCGTGCTTACAAAGAATGTCCTCATATAAACAATCAAACACGTAGAGCCTATCATCAACGTCGTCAAATATTTCAGCTACTTGGAAAGGAACATTATGCAAATCATGTAGAAAATGCTGTTTATCAAAATTTCTAAGGCTTCGAAATCGTATTTCCCGAGATCGTATTCTCGGTTCCGATGCTCTGAGAATGGCAAACACAAGAGACTGATCACTTATGTTAACATGGACTACGCCCGATGACTGTATTTTCTTCACGTTGTCAGTGAGAAAAAGGTCCAGTAGGGTTTCTGATGTTCTAGTGATACGGATGGCTTCATGTATTAAATTCTTCAAGTCGTAAATATCTAGTAGGTTTGCCATGACACAACCATCCCTTGGCGGCTTGTCTGGTAGTAACATATCCGAGTTAAAGTCACCTACCAAAAAGCAGTTACCAGGAAGTGTTGTGATCGCCTCCAGTATAGAGGATAGTTCAAATTTCCATAGCGATTGAGGGACAGACACAGATGTTGGAGGTCTATAGATACCGACAATGGTTACCCACTTCTTAGCTATCCTTAGCTCACCTTCAGCACAATCGATTGAGTCTTGTGCCGTTCACGCTCACATAATCGAAGATTGGGCAGGTCTCTAATTACTTTAAAGCAGAGGTCTGCGCGGATATAGCACAATAAGCCACCGCCATGTATGTTTCTGTCAGCCCTACACATTCGATATCCGGACACCATAAATTGACTATCTGGAAAACTGCAATCCAGTTTCGTTTCGGAGAGTACTAAAATGTCAAACTTTCCTTCTAATAGCCAATACTTGACCTCAAAGAATTTAAAACCTGCAATATGGTCCACATTAACATGTCCGATTTTGATGTTGGTCCGATGCTTTTTAATCAAGGCGTCATATTCACTCCATGTTTCATCGTCAGAACATGATCCAGTAGAACCGGCACTTGTACTGGAGTTCAAACTCGAGTCAGCAAAAGGTAATTGGCGAAGAACCTCCATACAAGCAGCGCAAGTGTGCGATGTATTGCTAGACGACTGCAGAATTAGATATTGCTTAGGGGTCACACCGCCGCATTTAATGTGAGACCACATCGAGCAGCAATCGCATCTGGTTGCACGGTGATTGCTTGCAATTGTCCGATCACACTCCTTGCACTTTCTGCGAGAACTGTCATGGCGGACGGCTGATTTACAAGTCAAGGGTCCTGGATGCGGATGTATATCACCGCACTCAAACAAATCGCCTTGCATATATAGATAGCCAGAAGGTAGCCATTTGATTTTCGCTGAATGAAATTCACGCTTGCGAACGAAAAAGCACTTCACTTTCGGCCAAAAGCACTTCAAGATGGCGGACTCGCCCAGCCACGAGTTTTGATGTTCAGCATACTCAAATGAATATTTCACCTCAAGATCACTTTCGATATCAGAAAATAACTGATGGTGAATAAACCTAGCCGGTAAAGATCCAAAGGAGTCATGAACGAGGAGTTTCAAGCATAAAAACTTGAAAACCAAGAGCGCCCAATAACATCGACTAGACCACATGTCTGCAGGAACGGGTGCTGTCAAAAATTGAATCAGGTGATCGCAGAAGTGTGTTTCCATGATTGCAATAGACTCCGACTCACACAACATTTGCGGCTTAGCCGCGCTTCACAAACGCTTATTCTGTTATATCTCAGTTACTGTTAAAATGCAGAACTTACTTTTAAGCCTGGTTTTCACTAGCGACGCAAGCACAAGCGCAAGCATAAGCGCAAGCATATGAAGCTTATGCCAAGTGAAAACGACACCACGCAAGCGAACGCAAGCATAAGCGCAAGCACCAGGAAAAGGAAAAATTTTGATCCTTACGCTTGTGCTTGCGCTTATGTTTATGCTTGCGTTAAAGCCCGTTTTCACGGTGAAATAAGCGCTCTTGTGCTTGCGCTTATGCTTGCGCTTGTGCTTGCGTCGCTAGTGAAAACCAGGCTTTAGTGTTCCTTGGAACGTGTTTCTTTGTAGGGAAGCAATGATCCCGAGTCGGGGGCTTCCAGTAACATTTACTTTGTGTAGCCCGTATTACAGTGAATTTAGAGTGCACATTCATGTCATTGTTTCCTATGCTTTCCCCGTCTTTCCCTGTTTTTTGCTATTATCCTCTGATTTCTCCAAGGCACACATGATCTTACCAGTTATTTTAATACCCTCGGTTGAAGGCCTCACATTCTTCGGTCTGATGCCTTACCAGTTCATCCGTGTATGAGAACCTTCGGGGTCAAAATATTTTCATGATTCAATTTTTTCCCTCTTTGGTTAGACGAATGATTATATTAGCAATTGGTAAGAGGAAAATTTAGAAGATGAGTAAATCAGGACGAGAAAGGCTAAAAAATGGTTTTCTAGAGGAGTTCATAACTTGCTAAAGGCGTCGTAATAAGGTAATTCCAATTAGGAATCTAGCACTCCTTTGACACTTTTCGCGCGCTAAGCTTCATTAGCTTTCATATCAGATATCAAGTTTAGATCAACATTCCAAGAAATTCTAGTGGATTGCTGTGTGAAACTCATTTTTTGCCATCAAAAGAAACATTTAACCTTGTCGCCTGCCGCTGAACGTAGAATAAACTTTCCAGCGAATAAATGACGCTAATTTGTCACGTATCCTCCTTCGATGAGGTGTGAAAACTGCACCTCTTGGGAGACCAGTCAACTCGCGGTTTATTTTTGCGTGTTGTTCACTGGGTCACATTTGAGCTGTTTTCAGTCTCGTGGCGTCCAAATCCAAGCGCGTGATACGCATTGAAAAGAATGCTGTGCGACCAACATTAGGATGGAAAATATTGTAAAAGCCTCACACACTCACACACGTTATTCTATTACGTCCTGAAAGTTATACAGTTTGCTTAGCTATCCTTGGTGAAGCAAGAGCTTTTAATTTGGTTAATCAAACATTGCCGGTTGCATCTCAACTGAAAACAAAACATGTTATAAGAGTATAAGAGCTATTTTCACATTCTAAGTCGTATTAGATTAGTTTTCAGGAGCGTCTTCATCATGAAAAAGCCTATACTCTCAACACACTAATTTGCATATGCAACTATAAAAGTAGTTTCACCCAAAGACCTAGTTTTGTTTCAGCTTAAAAGATCCCTTCTCGGAGGAGCATCCACTATCTCTCCTGAGCTTGCTGTTGCAGTCTTCACCGTAGTGTTATACGTATGGAACTGTAAAATTTCTCTAGATCGTAAGAAACATCGATCCAATGCTAGAGTGATTCCTGTAGTGCCTATTGAGATTCAACAAAACGAAGGAACGGCTATCTCCTATGATGAGTGGAGCAAGAAATTTAAGAGTACCTGTGTGCCAGGAAACGTTCCTGCAGTAATGGCAATTGCAAAGGATAATTTTAGTGTCTCGTCACCATCCACACCGATGGAAGTTAGTAGCGGTGTTTTTGCAGACAGGGTTGAAGATCTAAAAAGCGACGCGGTACTGAACTATACATTTAAACAGAGTTCTTCACTTTACCGATGTTCTGACCTCAATTGAAAAGAAATGCACCTCAAGAGCATTTGATATTTTAAACTTTCCATTCTCTGACGTTAAAAGAATGGTCCAAGCTTTTCGTGGCAATGTATCATCCGAAGACAGCGACATTGACGGCAAAGGACTCTATGCAGAAATGAATCGTGACTGCCTTCGACGACACCTGTCTGCATTTGGCCTTGAATTAGACCAAGTCCCTGGAGATGGCGATTGCTGTTTCGCAAGCATTGTGAAGGAACTTCATAAATTACTAGCTAACAATGATGATGGTAATGAGGAATTCGCTGGACATTTGAAATCTGTTGGACTAGGAAACTCAACTGAGAGAGACACGCTGCAACTGCGCCTGTTGTTTTGCCAGGAAATTGAGAAAAATCTCGAGAAGTATAGTTCTTTCATGAACTTCAACGTGAAAGACGAACTGAAGAGATTTTCGGAATCGGGATGGTTCAATAGTTCCTTGGCAGATCTCTGTGTTTATGGATGTAGGAACCTGTTGGAGATTCCAGTGATTGTGATCACTTCTATTCCTGGTTCACCGGTTCTAACATTTGTGCCATCCACGCTGCGAAGTACGCGTTCAATCTACATTGCCTATAATCATTCCTCCCCAGGTCATTACGATGGAACTAAAGGTGAGTTACCTTTTGTATTCAGAACTCCTAAGTACCTGAAAAGTAAAAAGTTGTCATTTCTCCAGCGAAATTTTAACACCTGTTACTTCGAGAATGAACAATGTGAAGGACGTTTACGGATACTCAGGGCCCGCGGAGCAGTTTTTAAAGTTAGGGGGCGGGGGTGGGGAACCGCTCGCGCGTTTTCAAGTGAGGGGAGGGGACTAACTCTAAAAATAATTAAAACGCATATAATTCCGTTGAATTCATAAGCTTTGTCCAGCAGTTAACATATTTTATTAACTCAGAAAATCAAGTGATACCCTTTTCTACACTTTTCAACTCAATTCAAACATTTAGAGAAAGAATTTAGTGACAAAATAAGCTTTGTAATCACACGTAACGTAATCCGTAAACGAAGGTAGAGTAATCATAACTTTTGGTTCATTTATTCGCTTACTGTCACGAAATCGGATTCTCTAAATGTACCGAAATTCCTTATTTTCGATTGTCGCTAAGACCAACAAATTCATTTGCCACTTCAACAAGGCAAAGTTTTTCTGTTCTGTCTTTGTGAGTGTTGAGTACTGTAAGATTACTGAACCTTTCTTGAGTCTTTTCTTTAAGCCTTTCTTGAGTAACTCTTCAAGAGACGCTTTCACAGCCAACATAAAAAAAAATTTAAATTAAATTTTAAGGGGTATACATGGTTATACAAGAGTATACAGGGGTATACATGGTTTACAAGAGTATACAGGGGAATACATGGGTATACAAGAGTTTACAGGGGTATACAAGAGTATACATGGGTATACATGGGTACACAAGAGTATACAGGGGTCTACAAGAGTATACATGGGTATACATGGGTATACAAGGATATACATGGGTATACAAGAGTATGCAGGGGTATACAAGAGTATACATGGGTATACAAGGGTATACATGGGTATACAAGAGTATACAAGAGTATACAGGGGTACACAAGGGTATACATGGGTATACAAGAGTTTACAGTGGTATACAAGGGTATACATGGGTATACAAGAGTATACATGGGTATATAAGGGTATACATGGGTATACAAATGTATACAAGAGTATACAGGGGTATACAAGGGTATAGATGGGTATACAAGAGTATACAGGCGTATACAAGAGTATACATGGGTACGGTATACAAGGTATACATGGGTATACAAGAGTTTACAGAGGTATACAAGGGTATACATGGGTATACAAGAGTTTACAGGGGTATACATGGGTATACAAGAGTATACAGGGGTAGACAAGAGTATGCATGGGTATACATGGGTATACATGGTTATACAAGAGTATACAGGGGTATACAGGGGTATACAGGAGTATACAGGTGTATACAAGGGTATACATGGGTATACAGGGGTGTACAAGAGTATACAGGGGTATACATGGGTAAACAAGAGTATACAGGGGTATACAAGGGTATACAGGGGTATACATGGTTATACAAGAGTATACAGGGGTATACAGGGGTATACAGGAGTATACAGGTGTATACAAGGGTATACATGAGTATACAGGGGTGTACAAGAGTATACAGGGGTATACATGGGTATACAAGAGTATACAGGGGTACACAAGGGTATACAGGGGTATACAAGGGTATACATGGGTATACGAGAGTTTACAGGGGTATACATGGGTATACAGGGGTATACAAGGGTATACATGGGTATACGAGAGTTTACAGGGGTATACATGGGTATACAAGAGTATACAGGGGTATACAAGAGTATACATGGGTATAAAAGGGTATACATGGGTATACAAGAGTTTACAGGGGTATACAAGGGTATACATGGGTATACAAGAGTTTACAGGGGTATATATGGGTATACAAGAGTATACAGGGGTAGACAAGAGTATGCATGGGTATACATGGGTATACAAGAGTATACATGGGTATACATGGGTGTACAAGGGTATACAAGGGTATACATGGTTATACAAGAGTATACAGGGGTATACAGGGGTATACAGGAGTATACAGGTGTATACAAGGGTATACATGGGTATACAGGGGTATACAAGAGTATACAGGGGTATACATTGGTATACAAGAGTATACAGGGGTATACAAGGGTATACAGGGGTATAGAAGGGTATACATGGGTATACGAGAGTTTACAGGGGTATACATGGGTATACAGGGTATAGAAGGGTATACATGGTTATACAAGAGTATACAGGGGTATACAGGGGTATACAGGAGTATACAGGTGTATACAAGGGTATACATGGGTATACAGGGGTATACAAGAGTATACAGGGGTATACATGGGTATACAAGGGTATACATGGGTATACGAGAGTTTACAGGGGTATACATGGGTATACAGGGGTATACAAGGGTATACATGGGTATACGAGAGTTTACAGGGGTATACATGGGTATACAAGAGTATACAGGGGTATACAAGAGTATACATGGGTATACAAGGGTATACATGGGTATACAAGAGTATACAAGAGTATACAGGGGTATACAAGGGTATACATGGGTATACAAGGGTATACATGGGTATACAAGAGTTTACAGGGGTATACAAGGGTATACATGGGTATACAAGAGTATACATGGGTATACAAGGGTATACATGGGTATACAAGAGTATACAAGAGTATACAGGGGTATACAAGGGTATAGGTTGGTATACAAGAGTATACAGGGGTATACAAGAGTATACATGGGTATACAAGGGTATACATGGGTATACAAGAGTTTACAGGGGTATACAAGGGTATACATGGGTATACAAGAGTTTACAGGGGTATACATGGGTATACAAGAGTATACAGGGGTAGACAAGAGTATACATGGGTATACATGGGTATACAAGAGTATACATGGGTATACATGGGTGTACAAGGGTATACAAGGGTATACATGGTTATACAAGAGTATACAGGGGTATACAGGGGTATACAGGTGTATACAAGGGTATACATGGGTATACAGGGGTATACAAGAGTATACAGGGGTATACATGGGTATACAAGAGTATACAGGGGTATACAAGGGTATACAGGGGTATACAAGGGTATACATGGGTATACGAGAGTTTACAGGGGTATGCATGGGTATACATGGGTATACGAGAGTATACAGGGGTATACATGGGTATACAAGGGTATACATGGGTATACAAGAGTATACAGGGGTATACATGGGTATACGAGAGTATACAGGGGTATACATGGGTATACAAGGGTATACATGGGTATACAAGAGTATACAGGGGTATACATGGGTATACAAGGGTATACAGGGGTACACAAGAGTATACATGGGTATACATGGGTATACAAGAGTATACAGGGGTATACAGGGGTCTACAAGAGTATACATGGGTATACATGGGTATACATGGGTATACATGGGTATACAAGAGTATACAGGGGTATACAAGGGTTTACATGGGTATACAAGAGTATACAGGTGTATACACAGGGGTATACATATCAATTCTAAATACATTATAATAGGGGATACATGAAGTAGCTACGGTTTCCAGACTCCTCGGAATTTAGTTTATAGCAACAAGAAACATGGCGGCCTGAATTGATGTTGTCACGACTTCTGAGTGGTATTTTCGAGAAATTATGGATTCCGACAGAAGAACTTTATCTTCTCGGTCTCCTGCTACAAGGTATGAAATCCTTCTTGTCGAGGACACTCCAAAGAAAGGTTTAAGTGAAGAACGGATGACGACTTGTTTTCATGTTTTCGATGAAGTGATTCCTTCTTTGGGAGTTTATAAGAACGTTTTGAAGATGCTACGAGATGAGCTCTACGACGCTGTGTATAGCAATGAATACACCACAATGCCACCCATGAGGGGGAGGAAGACATCCTATATCCAGCGCATTCCTTACTTTGTTCTTGTTAATCGTGTTTTTGAGGAGCGCGATAAAAACGCAGATCAGTTGCAAGCAAACATCGCCGCCCTCGAAATCAAACTCAACGAAAGGGACAGACAGCTTGAAGAGTGTAATCAGAGCATCGAGCATCTGAAGAAATTGCTTAAAGAAAGTAGTGATAAGATTTACAATATGGAGATTGAAATGGAAAACCACAGTTTGGAGAATAGGAAGCTTGAGGCCAATGTACACTATGAACAGATGATGCAGCAGGCTGCCAAGGATAGGTATGGTACACAAATTGAGAGTGTTGTATTGTGTTGGAAGAAATGGCCCTGCAGTAACATCCTCACTTATCCACTCTTAAACCCCACAGGGGAGTGGGTACTCCTGGACGTTTTGATGAGGGTTTGTCGCAAGGATTCAAAAACTATAACCTATATGGTGGCATATTCCTCAATGAATATCACTTACTCCATTCCCTCACACCCCAAACAGCTGTTCCAAAGTCATCTTTATGAGATGTTGGAATCACTTAAGATCTGTACCCCCCACTGGGGAGAGGGTTCAAAACCTTACCCTATGTGACAGCACATTCCTCAATGGATGTCACTTACTCCATCCGCTCCCTTCCCAATCAGCCATCAGCTGTCCCCTAGTGATCTTGATGAGGTGTGACAATTGCTTAGATCTCCATCAACAATTTCATTTGATATTCTTCCACACAATAGACCCTTTTCATAATGGCGCCCGACAAATTATTCTCTTATTCTTATGATAATAAGCCCTACTAGCCTCGTCAGCATGAGCAAAATTCAATAGAATTTTTTCATTAAAGTGAGGTTAGTAGGGCTAATTAACACATATACAAAAGAATAATTAAAATCGTCCGCCATTATGAAAAAGGTCTATGTACATCACTATTTCAGACCCCAGTTACATTGTTTCAACTACCGTAGGTTGCAATGTACATTAATGTTTTTAATCGCTTTTTATAATTTTCTTTTAATAGGTATGAGAAGCGCATTTCCAGCCTTAAGGAAGAACTCACTCAAGCCAAAGATACAAATAAGTATCTAGAGAAGTTCAAAGAGGGATATGATACCCTTGAAGAAGCTTTTAATGATTCAACGGTGTTTGATAAGAAACCTCAGAAACCAGCTGTATTGACAAGAAGATCCCAGATTATACAAGAAATTGCATCAGCCAAGCTCTTAGAAGAACAACTTCTCACCATGCAAAATGCAGTTATTGAAGAATTTGAGGCTTACCTGGAGGAGAATAAAGCTACTCCAACCACTGAAGTGGATTTGAAGAGCAGTGGAAGTGGAAGTAGCTTCCGGGTTACACCAGATGATGAACATGAAGCAAGAGTAAAACTCGAAGAAAATCTTCACAAAGTTAAAGAGAGATTCAAGCAAAGCATTGCTGATGTTAAGAATGAATTTCAGCTGATTGAAATACAGAGATCCAGTCTTGAAGATCAGTTGGTGCAGCTTGAAGAGGAGGCAAATGCAATGGAAGTAGAAAATGCTAAAAAGGCAGAAAGGAAGAAGAGCTTTTTCCACATTGACAGAGAAAAAGACAAGAAGTCAAGTGAGCCAGAAGAAGATGAAGAGATTGACTTTGTGAAGATTATGAACAGTGCACATCATGAAGATCCTTTCATCCCACATGAGAAAATCCTCAGTAAGTACTCAGCAATGATGTACTACTCCTGCAACCAAGGGAAAAATTATCATGAGTTTAAAGATGCAAAGCTTTGTGCAAGTTGCGGTGAAACAACCCTACTCTGCCCGCACAAAGTCACAGATCATAAAGTTCTGTCTCTGCCACATAATTGCACCCATATTAAAATTATAAGACCAACAGTGCATATTTCGCAGGAGGAGAGGCATCCCGATCCTATACCCAAGACTCCTGAGAGCATGCGCACACTTTCAGCCAGACCAAGCAGCACGCTGTCATATGGAGATGACTCAATCTTAAAAGATCAGCAACATCTCACCACATCATACAGGTTCCTCTGGGATGACTACTATTCTCGCACATCCATTCAGAGACAGATTCCAAGGTCGCTCTTTGAGGATCGCGTGTTGTCGATCATAGAACAGTTCTACTCGTGTCTCATTTGGCAAGATGATTACGCAGTTGAAGATGAGCAGGTTGTTTCAGTGGTGGAAACATTGTACTCTTTCTTCCACGAGCGGTATCTTGTGTCTGATGTCATGTATCTCGCTGTGTATGACTTCATTACCAGTGTTGTGAAGTTTGCACCAAACAACAAGAACATTCAGCTGTTTGCACAAGCCATGTGTGGCAGCATAGATCCTGTTGTGATCCGTTATGTCCTCCTTGTCAATGATTTCATAGATATGGTTGAGTGGATTGCAGTGAAAGACATCAGGACATTTGCACATGTTTTGTACCCCTTCATGAATGAAGAAGACATTGAGCAGTTCTCTATGGGCTACACTTCTTTCAGTGAGAACAAGATTTCAAAGGAACTGGTCTCGCAGTATTTTGTGTACATTATTCTGAAGTACAGGGAACCCCGCTTCCAAGACACGGAAGTTAAGCTTCTACAGCAGCCTGGGCGGAGACCAGGTTTCATGACAGACATTGAATATGCTGAAGCCGTTGACAACATCTGTCCTCTAGCATCAGAGCGTTTGAGGCGACGTTTGTTTGTAGAGTCTGCAGAGCACATGAAAAGCACAGATGATTCAGTGTCGGTGATGCGTCTGGCACAAATCACTGGCTATCTTACTCTGCTACAGTTGACACCAGTCATCAAAAGCTCAGTATCTAAAAAGGTTGAGGATGCCAGACTTGCTGGTGAAGGAGATCACAGTTCTACTCCTGATATTCCAGCAAGTGGCACTTTCAAATCTGGGAACTTTCCAACAACAACCACTGCACGTGCAGTGGCAGCAGAGAATGCCAAGCGCTCAAGAACAAGGCAACTGAAAAGGATTGAAGAGTATCAATATGACTGATACTAAGTCAAGCTCGTATAGATTGTGAAGATCTTGACACAAGAGGGTGTTGGTATGCTGGCAGAGTACCTATGATCTTAACTTTTCAAGTAAATAGTAATGGGCAATAAAATTGTCACCAATGGAATACAGAGGAATTTAAGCATTTCATTGTCTTGTCAGAGGTTTGAACAAAGGATACCCAGAATGGCACAAGGAATGTACTGGTATCCCCTAGCTCATTACCTTGTCTTTCATATTGGCTGTGCACTAATTTATTACACAGAGACCCAAATTAATGCTGATTTATTACAAAATGCACAGTGTGGGAGTAATCTTTATGTTAGTATTTGGGAAATAACTCTGGTGTTTGTATTTCTCTGGGTTTACAATGTTAATTTCATTATGGATTCCGAGATAGAAGTCCAACAATGGGCCATCCAGAAAACAAGACTTAGTGATAAACACAAACTTCATACACAATAATTTGTATTTGTGTATATCTTCTTGTAACTGCAGTCATACAATAAGTCAAGTTGTAATTAATTTTATGTGTGCATAAACGTGTTATAAATGTAGCTGAATGTATAAATAAAGATTCATGTTATAAACTTGGCTTTCTTTTCAGATGTACAAATATTCAGCCAATATTTTATAATTGACCAAAGAATGGCACACTAAGGAGGTTACCACTTGTGGGCAGCTGTCTCCAAACAGCTTACTAACAGTCAGTTCAGGGGAATTGCTTGTAATAAATGCTTCTCTGGCACACATTTCACAAGTATATGTAGTAGCCTTGTTACATATTAGGTGATATAAATTGCTAAAACTATACATTTATCTCACACTGATCAACTATGCGTCAGGTATCGTAACCCAGAACAACCTCTCATATTGTATAAAACTCGTATTTTCTTTTCACAATGTTTGGTTCAAAGATAGTGAAATGGGTGGGATGGGGGAAGACAAAAATGCAGGTACTTGAGTTAGTAACAAGGTACCGTAGGTTGTATCAGCAAATCTTGAGGAAGCTGCAGAAAATGGTTTCTATAAGCCACATCAAACATGAAGGTGGGTTAATGTACACAGCAAGCAGAGAATATTCGTAACAATGGAAACATTTTTTAATAGTTAGCCCACAGTCCGCTGCTGTGCGTAAAACTGACATTGGTCTGCACAATCTATTGTCCTGTAAGAGACAGCTTTAAATAGATAACAAATTTTCAACAGCTAAGAGTCATAATCATCATCTTCATCCTCATGTTTTCGCTTGAGTGGAGTAATCAGTGGCTGCTGAGTACTAGCTACTGTCTCATCCATGCTTGGAAGAGCAGATACTGTGAGCATGGAGGCTGGGATGACTGTGGCCTTAGTGACTGTGGTTGATACACTTTTCTGTTGTAGACTTGGAATGGCAGCTGTACCAGGTTCAAGTTTCACCTGTTGTGACAAATTAAATCAGTGATTAGGAAAGTCATGCTTCCAGTACAAAACCCATTGCAAATAATTGAGCTGGGGATCTAGTGCCTTTATGATTAGTAAAGGGGTGGAACAATTCAGGTAAAGCAGGGGGTTATCCAGGAAACTCCATGGGCAAAATATTCATATTCACTTATTAGCTTCTACTTTAGCTATGTACACTGAATGTAGATTGCTGACCTGCCAACAGAATCAGTGCAACAGAAATGCCAGGCGTGGTACATACCTAAAAGATAACACAAAACCTAAACAAACCAAGAGGATGAGCAAATAAGAAGACATTAGCCCAAATACAACTGGCAATTAAATTCTAAAAAGGTTTTAATTAACTCTGCAGATCACATGCCACAAAGTGAAGGAAGCAACTGATGAGATAAGAACTCCCCTACCTGGAGTCAAAACAGCTTTGTGTGGGCAGCTGCTTATAACTAATTTCCAGCATGACATAAACATGAAGTCTCCCGTTCTGCTTATTTATTTATTTGCATCTATAAACAGGAAACCCACCTGTGTTACTGGTTTCCATGTGGTAGCTAGGCCTGGTTTCTGCACTGTATGTGTGCTTGTGCTTTCAGGTTGCTCCTGTTTTACTGTTGTACTTGTAACACCAGGCTTTGTTGCAGTGGTTGCAGTTCCTGCAGTTGGTGTGACTGGAGCAGTTGCTGGCACTTTCACAGTAATGGCAGGAGTAGGTTTAATAGGTGTTGATAAAGATGACTGAGAGATTGAGCGTGCCACCACAGGGTTGGCACGTACTTGAGAATGCTGCAAACAAAACAGAAGTATAATGGTATCTAATTATTCTTCAGATTCGGAAATAAATTTGGTTCCTTGATCCAAACAAATGATAAGAGGCCTTCCAAGGGGTGGTCTGGTGTCGCTTGTTTACGACTCTGTCTGTCGCTTGTTTCGTTTGGGAAGAATGTCACTGCCACAAAGAAAATGAAGAGGAATGGAAACTGAATTGTCGCTGTCGCAAACTGTTGCGCGTTTTCAGCCAATTTCTGTCAGTTGTTGGTGTCTTGGGAGAAGAATGACATGTTTTTAGAGACATGTCACTTAATGTCACCTCTACCCCTTGAAAGGCCTCTGATAAAGGTTTGTTTCCTAGTCTCAAAAAGACAGCTTAGCACAATTCCCAACAGTGACCTTCCATGGGACAGGAAAATTCTCATATTTAGTTTGTATTTCAATTGTTTTTAATTAACATCTGATCATACACTACCTTCTTCTGTGCCTTGACCTTATAGTTTGTGGAAGTGAGACAGTATCTATCTGGGGGAAGACGTAAGCCACTCTTCGTCTGAATCTGAGGTAATGGGTGACGATTCTTTTGCCGTGCAATCTCAATGAGAAACTGCATACAAACATAATATTACATTAATTATAAGTACAAAGGTTATTTCTCTGAGCAGCCTCTTCTGTCATACTATTTCCCTGGCACACCTTCTGAGAAATCTAACAAATATTGGGGAAATTCATACAGCAGGCTAACTTGTTATTTCAGGGAAAGTATGCAGGTGTGGGAAGTAAGCTTGCTGTGCAGGAGTACAGGTGTATTTGGGGTTGAGCGAGCACAAAAATAATATTCCATCAAATGATTAAGCTGTATACTGGAGTAGGAAATAATATAATAAACAATGCCATTGGATACTTTAAACCAGTACTGTACTATCGAAATAATATTGCAGGGGTTTCATTAAGTTTTGAAGTAGGAGGGTTCTTGTGGTAGAGTAAGCGGGCAACCCTATATACCGAAGGGCCGAAGGCCCGAGCCTCTAGGGGGGTCCGGGGGCATGTTCCCCCAGAAAATTTTTGAAAATTAGACTCTCGGAAATGCATTTTCCAGCATTCTGAGGTGGAAATTTATAATTCTATGTCCTCATTTTGCAAACAAAAATTGTGAATAATTTGCGGAGCTTTTACTTATACTAGCAATGTTGTAACTGTTTACAGCCTTAGAGAATTTACTAAATTGACAAGCACAAACTGACTTCATGAAAACCAATAATGTAACTAATTTTGTAACTGTTTGCAACCTCAGGGAATTTACTAAATACAGAACAGTATGAATAATGAAACCTAACTCACTGGCTTACCGGTATATTGCTTAGTTTGTTAGATAGTGAGCCACACTAGCCTTTCTGATTTAAATTCTAATAACTGAAACAAACATTATATAGATCGTAGAGTTTCATGAATGAACTCCTCCTTTACTGTTTTGCTACTTTCACTCATGAAGAAAACTTAAAGTGAATCCTAAATACGGGCAACTAGTGTATGAAGCTTAAAAGGACTACACTATATGTCATCGGAAAATTCAAAGTCAGAGCCATAATCTGAATCATCATCATCATCTGCTGGTAGCTCCAATGCTTTTGAGGTTTCATCTACTTCATCTGCAATTGCACGTTAAACCTCACCCTGTCACTTATGCTGAGTTACATTTTTGGCGGATTTCCATTTACCTTTTGCAGTAGTTTTTTGTGTTGTTTGTTTTATGAGCTGCTGAAGAATGAAGCTTATAAATATTGTATGTGTAATGGAAGTTTATCTTGACATTCCTTTTAATGCTACTTCTTTTATGCTTCTATTGTAGACATTTTTTTGTGTGTTTTAAAAGATTTCCACTGTAAACATCTTTTTTCAAGTTACGCGATACATAAGTACTTTTTGAATTCGGCTCGCTAAATGTTCATGGGACAGCTCGGACCTCACGCAATGTTTGTTTTTATGTCGGACAAGTTTGCTAGAAAATTTAAGTAACCATCTTGTCATAACTGTTAGGAATTTCCACTAACCATACAATTCAGCAGGTTTCGAAGTTCTTAGAGTTCTCATAATAACCAAAGAGGAGCCGGTTGATTGTTTGTATTCAAAGGTCGTTGCGGTTCAATGACTCTTTTGACATGCAAAACGCACACTTTGTTTATATCCGCCAGTGGAAGTTCATTATGTTGAAAAGATAACTTTTGCCCTCTTTGGAAAGAAATTATCTAAGACGCCTTGGACGTGAGGTCTTTTACTAGTATTCTTCGCCATTTTTTTTGGTCGTGTGAAATGTCACGTGCAAATGTTATGTAACAGCATGAGAGAGGGTAGGTCCTGGTAACTACCTTGATAACGTAGGCGATGCGTTTCGTGCAATGAGATCAAACTTCGAAATTTATCGCTTTGCTTGAGATATCCTTCGGTAATCCGGACACTGAAATATTAGTTTTCATGAAGAAGAGAACTGTAATTCAGAGATGCAATTACTGGATAGATTCCCCTGGCAAGGCGGGAAAGCGGTGAAAAGAAGTTTCGGTTAGTCTGGCTTTTGATTTCGTATTTGCCTACTTGAGACCTCACGGCGAAGGCGGGTACTGTGCTCAGAGTAGACGGGTGCCGGTACCCGGGTCCCGGCTTCTAATAAAACCCCTGATATTGGATTAGAAAAAACAGCAGGGAGTAAATGCAAAAAGATTACTCCTCTCTGCAATCCTCCTGCCACCCACCCCCCCCCCCTTCCCTCCCGCTCTTTCACTCATTCCAGCCCTATCAGTTTTCAAAAAGCCCAAGATGCAGCTAAATACCCAGAATGTCCAGTACTCATCCCCCACCCTTCTCCAGCCTCACCCCACCACCCAGTACAGGCTAAGCAGTGTGTAATGTGTGTAATAGGGGAGTGGCAACGTTCCAAGACACTTCACACTGGATATCCTGTGATGGACTAGTCCCCCCTGGGAGAGTGATATGCCCCTTCACTTTGAGCTGGGTATCCTGTGGTGGGTGAGCATTCCATTGCCCTTACTTTTACCTTCAGTTAACACAGAAAATTAAAAAAATATTGACATCCCACAGAAAATAACTTTTTTACCTCTCTTGGTGGTGGGTTTGTATAAGAGTGGTCAAGTCTGGATTGAATGGCTAGTTGAACATCATCGGCATCAATATCTCTCTTGCCGGCATGCTTGCAATAAACAGTAGCATCCTCCAGGACAGTTGTAATGTATCCTGTCAAACAACCAAATCATGCTATTTTATGTCTTCAAGTCAAGCTATATTGTGGTCAGGTACCTTAACGCCTTGGCCAAATGGACTCGCAAGTAGCTGCAAGTTGAACTTGTGTACAGACTTGTGTTGGGTGGTCAAACAGACTCGCAAGTTTCCTCGCAAGTACACGCAAGTCGCAAAAAAAAACATTTCAAGACTACATATCCTGTATTGCATTGGCTACTAGGTTGCTATGACAACAAATGGACGTCACTCAACTTGTGTTGACTTGGGTTGGGTGGCCTAACGATGAAAAACTTGCATGCAAATTTGATCTCGACCAAAGTGAGTGCAAGTCAAGTAGACCCAAGTTTTCAACTTGCGCCTACTTGTCCAACCACCAACATGTCTTACAGAAAAAAACTTATGCGCACTATTTAAATCTAAAAAATTTATATCGTCAGTTTAAAGTGTCCAACCTTGCATCGCAGACGTCGTGTCGTCAAGAATCACAGTACTGTTGCGTAAAAATGGTACAAAACAAAGTAGATGTTTTCTCAAGCTAAACAGAAGAGTATGACAACTTACGATAGGTATATTCCAGCATTTGGTTGATAACTCTCGGCTCATATTCACTGATTCCCATTTCTTTTAGGATAGCTGCCATCACCAAAGCATCTTTAGGAGTGCTTTTTGCTGGCAAATTTCCTTCGCCTGTTTCATTGTCGGTCTTATCCGCCATTTTGTTTTACCGCAATGGCAGAAGCCGCTGACTGGATATAAAATATCCCCCAGAATCCATTGCGGACTCAAGTGAAACAAAATGGCGGCAGCTTTTCCTCAAGAAAGAAGCACGAAAGATGTGATAAATACTATACTGGATGACTATGAAAAATTAGCAAAGTTCGTTCTTGTTGCTATTCTTGATCTAAGGTTTTATCACCAACAGTGTGTTCGGGTGGTTGCTAATCTGATTTGAGGACTGTATTCTGTTGTTTAGCCTAGATTTATTCAGTGCTATTGAATGATGGCAAGCTTTCCTGCAAAATATTTCTTAGAACACACTGTTGAAGACTGTCAGTAGCTTGATCTTAAGCTTATGTGTACTTGTTAATGTACGCTTTTTTCTCTTAGAGAATTATTCGATAGTCTATCAACAGCCTCACTAAAACGATCAACAAAGCAAGATGCAAGTTGTGGCGATACCTCAAAGGTAAACATGTTTTTCTTTCATTTCATATTTGAATTCGATATTTTGGATCTTTGATTTAATCACTTGCGTTGATCGCTGCTACTAGCATGTTAGTGTTGGAACAGGGAACCAAGGAGAAAGTCCTACAGGGGTTGGGGGGGGGGGGGGGGGGGGGGGTTAAGGAAAGAAGGAGGTGAGATTGCCAAGTTAAGGGGAGATGGTAACCCTGGGGGCACCAACAACATTAATTTTTATCTTGCAAGAGGTTAGTACAGGAGAAAGAAGTTCACCCCTCTGGTTCAACTCCATCCCTCCCCTCCCCCATTTCCCCACCCCCCCCCCCCCCCTTTCCCCACTCCCACCCACTTCTCCTAATGTTGGTAGTTGAGGTGCATCATGAAACCTAAACCCTTACATAGTAGAATATTCATACAGTTGCTTCATGATTAGATTTCTAACATGACTTAAAGGGGCACTGTCACACAATTTGGATAAACTTTAGATGTGTTTGGAACAGTAAAATGTTGCAAAGATTTTGCATTTTAACCAGAAAAGTGCTTTGCATATAAAATAAAATACCTACACTGAAATTAAAATGCGTATACTGAAACTATTTGCGTTTGTCTATAGCCACTGATGATGAAGAGGAAATGGATTGCAACTTGAAAAAATCACTGGAAAAATCACTGTAAAATAATACTATAGTTTCCTTTCTTCCAAGAAATGATTTGAAATCAACCTTACTTGTGTTACTTGGCCAGTTCGTGTAATAGAAAAGTACTTCCTCAGTTTTCTCACAATTTAAACAAACTTATAACAAGAATTGTCATGACAGTACCCCTTTAAGTTTTGATGATTTTTTTAAGGCTGTTGATCAGCTTATTGCAAAGGACAAAGAACTGAAGGCAGCCATTAGACAAGTGCAAGAGCAGCAAGCGAGGCAGCAGGAAATACTGATGATGAAGGAAGAAATTTCCAAGAAAGATCAAGAGATTCTTAATCTTGAATCACAACTAAAGGAAGCTGAAAAACTTCTAGTAAGTGTGAATCTTACTGTCCTAGCAAACTGTAAAATGTGGTTTTGTTTTGAAAAAAAAAAGTGTCAGAGACCTAACCAGGTTCAGTCTGTTGGGTTTCTGGAAATGCTGCTCACAACAACACACATGAATGGTCATCTGAAAATATGTCGGGAACAGAAATTCTGAAAATATTTGTAGGGCTAGAGCTTCACTCTCTACCACATTCATGAATAAGCATTTAAAATTTTTCACTCTATTGATGGATAATTCTTCCAAACTGATAACTATAAAAAAATATTAATTAACTCAGGTGATTAGAATCCAGGACCTGGGTGCCTGCACCCATATACTCTGAACACAGTACCCAACTTTGCTGTTAGGGTATTGAAAAGGGCAAACCAAAGAAATCTCAGGGGTACCCTCCTGTGTAGAACCCTATACCCTCCTAATTCTTCCATTAATGAAACCCCTGTTAAAACTACTGCAATGCTGTGAAACTGTGACATGTTGTGCAAATCTACTTCTGATTGAAACACTGGACACCTGGAACTCACACTAGTTATGTTCCAATTTTTAGTCTCAGGCATTGTTCCAAGCAAAGAAAAAGTTAGCTGCTATAAATCAGGCAAGTAAAGGTAAGCAATAGCAATCAAAGTAATTTAACATTCTTAGATCAGATCAGGTCAATTCTTGTAATTATTAACTATGATGAAGTTCACCAGTTAATCAAGACAACAGGCATGTTTATGACCAGTAAATTTCTTTGCATTGTGGAGCTCACAATTCTAAGCATCTCTATCAAAACTAACATCTGATTTGATTTGAGATTTGTAATTGAGATTGGTGGACACGAGTTGATATCAGCTGGTTGTGTAGTCAGCTAATTGGTCTTTCCAGGATAAATATAGTTTATTTTACTGCCCTGTGACCAGTTTTGGCTTTCAGCATCCTGTAGTAAAACCAAAACCAAGTAATTACTTTGAGTTATTTAGAGCTGTTTTCAGTTGAGTGTAGAAAGTAATTATGGTTTTGCTTTGGTTTTGCTTTGGTTTTGCATTGCTTCGCTCTGTGATTGGCCAAGAAAACGTGCATCACTTTCTCAACCAATGAGAAGCAAAACTAAAACTGATCATGACTTGCATGCGTGTATTTTCCTGTGCTTTGTGCCGGCTACATGTTGTAGCTTTGTATTCTGATTGGCTCATTGCACTGCTTACTTCTGTTGTGTTTGGTCAGAGTAGTAATTATTGCTTTGGTTTTCGTTTTACGGCACTCAATTGAAAACCACTCTAAATAAAGTTTATTTTACTGCCCTGTAACCAGTTCTGGCTTTCAGTGCACTGTAGTAAAACCAAAACCAAGTAATTACTCTGAATTATTTAATCAGAACTTGAAGCAAATACATCTCATGATTGGTTATAATTGGTTTTGCTTCATTGGTTGTGGAAATGGTGCAAAGTTCTGTCAACCAATCACATCTAGTAATGTACTAAGCAAAACCAAGGTGAACAAGGATTAGTTTCTACAGTCAGGTGAAAACCACTCTACTACATCAACCAACTCTGTCAAAATGTGCCAGCAGCCAGCAAATTTGCTGCCTATAGTCAATAATATGCCTCTTACTTCACACTTGGACTTCACTGAGAGTTCTGTACCAGGCCACTACCCCAGCTATGCTGTCCACTACTACAAAACATTTTGTCAGCACTGTACATCACAGAAATGGTCAAGGTACACCATGTAATCCTGAGAAACTTATCTTTATTTCTCCACTGGATGGAGAAGTATCATTAAACATTGGCTCTCATAAAATTAAACATTGACTCTAATAGTTTGCCAGTTTATTGCTTTACATGCATCATTTTTTGTTCAGGAACAGTTTCCTCTGAAGAACTCATCAAGTACGCTCATCGAATTAGCAGCAGTAATGCTGTTGAAGCACCAGTATCATGGATGCCAGGTTGGTTAATAATTCTCAGCACATCTCCTTACAGCTCTTATTACATTCAACCATTCAAATCAAAAGCTTCTGAGCAGTTTTGTTTGTGGTACGGTGACTACAGTACCGTTAGTTGTGCTTTGTGCAATGCCTGTAATTTCTGCGTCTGGATTTGATCCTGAATGGTGACCATTCAAGTCAAAAAGGTAACATTCTGCTATAATCAAAATATGCTGTTTTCCTTTCAGTTGCAAACATAAAATAAACTCTGTTTTGTTGTGTTATCAGGAGATCCTCGAAGACCATATCCTCAGGATATTGAGATGCGATCAGGATGGCTGGGCAGGCTTGTAGAAGGTTCTCCTATGGAAACTGATCAGCCTATGGTTGATTCAAATCTCCAAGAAATAATGCAGCCATCTGCTTCTAGCTTAAATATGGACCCCACCAGTGCAATTGGTAAGTTGTAGTGTGTTGGTGATAATGTGTAGTAACCAGCATTCTTCGGATAAGGGAAACAGGAATTTGTTATGTGGCAAGTGTAGAGTGTGCCCATTCAAATATTCCACTTGGGAAAAGAGTAAGAGCTTGGAAACAAATCCAAACTTAACTGAAAATCAATCAAATTGAACTAAGTGGTTTCTCATGTGAAAGCCCATCTCAAAATAATTTGTAGTTTCAGCAAGTTTGAGCATGTTTGGATGAAAAACTGCCAGTGGACATGGATTTAAAAATCAAGAAAATCACTTGTAAATGTATCCCACACCATACAATTTCACAAGTCTTTTGTTCAGCTCCAATTCAACTGAACAGCCTCAAAGTTGGTTAGGTGACCATTTTGTAGATGCTCTTTCATGAGATGGAAACAACTTTTTCCAATTGATAAGTTTGAAAAACTTTCCAGGCCCCTACTCTTTTCCACAGTGGGCTTATAAAAGCTTCTGTTTACAAGTTGGTCATGCCATTTTGTCGAGTCTACGTACATATACAGGGGCAGATCTAGGGGGTTGCAGGGGAAGATGGCAGTTGAGGATATTTATGCATGAACTGACTATTACCTAGTTTTAGTTTTAACAGTTTCAGCACTTGGACTCCTTTAATTGGACTACTGCCTGTCATTACTCTCATGTGGTCTCATCAATCAGTTGTATTTTTAGAAGATTACGCCAAGCTGACCACTTGTGCTGAGAGCTGGGTTGGACACCAGGGCTGGTCACAGCCAGGGTTCATTATGTAGAGGGAGACTCTACTAACTCTGGTCTAAAATAGTAAGGTGTTATTTAACTGAAAGAGTGAGGTATTAGATAAATAGTAGGGTGTTATTTAAAATGGTGCTCAAATTGAACTTTGCCTTGTTATCACAGCATGCAGAATTATTAGTAAATCCAATGGAACTGACACTACTTTTTACATATTTTCATTTTTGAAAAGGTCATTCAAATGGTCAAGCATCTTCCTTTTCCTGGCAGAGCAGTCTTTCTATAGGACCCACAACGCTGCAGGTAACTTACCTAAATAGACACAAGTACTTCAAATAAACTGATAGGCAATTGAGTGTCGAAAGTAAATTGCGTTTGCTTTGGTTTTGGATTGCTTCGCTCTGTGATTGGCTAGCAAGACACGTGCCACTTTCTTAACCAATCAATTGAAAACTGCTCTAATCACATACAATATGTTGATATTCATGTGAAGTGGATGCAGTAACATCAGTAATTATCATTTTTCAGCATGGTGCTTCCTCCACCTTGGATTTGATTGCTAATAACCTCACAAAGGAAATAACAAACGGCCGACAGGACCAGGGTGTTGATGAAGTAGAATTCATGTCATCATCGTCATCGTCATCGTCAAGTGACAGTCCTTAATTATTGACTCTGTAAATTACCGCTGAAATGAATTCATTCCTCCACTCTTCTTGATGTTGACAAATCAAAATTGATTGGCACTGCTGTGCCCAGAGCAGCAACAGGACACTCGCTACTCAGATATCTTGTAGTGTAATTTGACAGCCTGTAGGATTTTTCTAGTCAAACTAGACCGTGCACGCATTACTCACAAGAACTGCATTAAAATGCACTGTTTGTAACTACTGCTAATATATTACGTTACTTGTCAAAAATTTCGGACGTTTAATTTTCGGACGTTTTATTTCGGACGTTTAATTTTCGGACACTTTTTATCTAATTTCGGACAAAAATTTCGGACAATTTGCTGAAACAGAGCTCAAGTAAATTTACGCCTACAAAACAGGAATTAGACTGAAGCAACATCCGTGAAAATGATAGTTTTACTGCACCCTCAATGTTTTAGAGATAAATCGACGAGAAAACGCAAATTCTACAAAGCCGTTATCTCAAGCAATGTCTCCATTAGAGTTCGCTCCACAAAGGGAACTAAGGGCTTTGGAGCTCAAAATGGATTTATCTACAACATGTTTTCATAAAGAAACAAAATTTTTCTTTTCCAGTTCGAGCAAAGCCTAATCCGAGTTTTAGCTAGTACTGTATCATGTATATTAGCCTTGAATACACGTGATGGTGTCGCCCAAAATTTTACACTGTACGGTAAAAATTTCGGACTTTTGAAATTTCGGACGGTTTTAGTTTCGGGCACTTTTTTTGTCCGAAATTAAAATCGTCCGAAATTTTTGGCAAGTAATGTAGTATTAAAAGAATAAACTATGGAAATAAGCTAACTACTCTTTAATTTGTTTACACTAGAGAGTGTGAATATCAGAGAGTATATCCTTCATACATGTCCTATTTCCGAGATCAACGTTTGAATTACACTGAGATAAATACTCCGCGATACTACACGCCAAAGCATCCAATAAGAAATTTATTATCCAACTTGTATTACAAACAAAGAATTCATAAAAAGAAAAACTTTTTTCAGGAAAGTGTGACAGGGTTTGCCTGACGCGCTTGCTTTTCTACAGTACAAATATCCAAATGTACAATATCGCGGAATATTTGTACTCGTCTCGTGCGCTTTCTGTACAATAACTAACAGAGTTGGATAATCATAAATTATAGTAACCGGTAATAATCTAAAGTAAACAGATTAAAGCGTTTTGGTGTGAATAATGTAGGCGCTCAATAAGACGTTAAGTGCCATTTTAAACTGGTCTAAAAAATTACGATTAAAATTGTTTTATTACATTATGATTATAACTTTTTGCTGAAAATTAGAGCTAAATCCCAATTATTATTTTTCCAATCACACAAAGCCTTTTGGCGTGTCGCGTATTCTCGCTACGCCGCCGTTTTAGATCTTGCTTGTTTGCATGCTGCTTTTTTTTAGAAAGCAAATTAAAGCTCTTGTATGTGGAACGACTGGGCAAACATTGACGTGTAAAATACACAATGACAGCGCGCAAAGCTAATTGAAAATCACACCTTGTTTCATCTTAAGACCAAAATATTAATTTTCATATCAGTCATGTCAGAACAACTTTAAAATTTGATGGGATTTCATTTCTCAAGGGTGGAAGTTAATTCCTTTCATTAAGTGGTCTAGATTGGTGTCGCAAAGCCCTAAAACGATGAAATAGCTCGCAATATTCTAGTTTTGGAAAAACTTGTAAGCGTGCAATATGCAAACTGGGCAAGAGGTCATGTTCCATTCACTGAGCTGTCATTTTAGCTCTCTAGCTACCATTATGAAAAGAAACTTTATTTACACACGGTTAAGATTTAAAGCTACAAGCTTGTGGGGCCGTGTGGGAGAAATGATGGTTTTTGAGGAGAGGGTAAAACCGGAGTACCCGGAGAAAAACCTCTCGGAGCAGAGTAGAGAACCAACAAACTCAGCCTACTTATGACCCCGAGTCCGGGAATCGAACCCGGGTCACATTGGTGGAAGGCAAGTGCTCTCACCACTGCGCCAACCCTGTTCCCCCTGTTCTCTCCTTAGTGTGGTCTGCATATTTGATATGTTTCAAGTTAGGAGAAATTGTTTAAAGTCAAGTCACTGGCGATCATTTTCCTTATTCTCCTGACCTTATGGTTTGAACAAGTAGTGATATTGTATGGAGAAATTATAGACTCAACACCTTCCGCCAGTTCAAAGAGCGGACAGCTCTATCCAGCAGATTAAGTCTCTATCCAGCGGATAAAATGTACTGAAACCACTAGAGTTTTATCCTCTGGATAGTGATTTATCCCCCTGGATAAAGCCATCCGCTCTTTGAACAACTGGGGCCTTCGCGGTGTTTTACGGACAAATTGCCTATGACAAGCGAGGAGGATATGCCCCATCGTACTACCAAAAAGTGCAGTAAAATTCTCAGTAAAGGTTAATGTTATGAGTGCTGTGGTAAAACACGTGTAAACCCACATGAACTAGGCGTCCTAAGGAAGAAATCGGGTTTCCGAAATTCGAAGGAAAACTGTCTGGAGTCTGTGAGATATAGACTCAGAACCCGTTTGGATTTTATCTTCCATTCTTCTAACCGACTGAATTACAAGGTGTTATATTTCCGTCAAGGTGCACATCAAAATGCTGTTTCAATTGCATTAGATGCTTAATAAATTTTCGTATAAAAACGCCCCACATGTGACGGACAGACGATTCCAAAATTTGAAGGAGATTAAATTTTTTTACCTCGATGAATTGATATTCAAAACCTTTGGATTTATAGATATCCATATTTGCTAATTGGCTGCAGAATTTTTTTTCTTTCTAAGTGCCACCAAAATGCTCTGTACTTTGCGTTCATTTGGTTTAGTTTTGCAATGTCATAGAAACGGACATGGCGTTCGACAAGCAGACGACAACCAGGGTGTTCTTTTCAAAGCTTCATTGTAAGCACTTGTATAAAATATGTATACGATGGCACTGAAAATCGAGAGGCGAAAGAAAACAGAAATCGGAGAGAGCAGGACATTCTGGGGACACCTTTCATGGTCAACACGACAGGAAAACAGTCGAACGGTAACCAAATAAGTTTATTTTGGGTGTTCTTACGGACGCTTGCGTAATGTTTAATAAATTAGCAGGAGCGTTTGATCAATTTTAAAACACGAGGCGTAGCCGAGTGTTTTAGGACTTGATAAAACACGAATTGCGAATTTATTGAACGACTTAAAAAACTTTACTGTACATCTATCTATTCATAAACTTATGTTTAGATTTTGGTTTTTTTTGGCTTAGAAAATCGGATGTAAAATTTAGCCATGTCTTGATCAGATATAAAGACACTCATTAAAATTAATTTCTTTTGTATTTCCTTCATGGATTATTAATGAGTTTTTTAAAGAAACAATTATACACTATTAACTAGTGCCATACGAAATCGAATAGAAAACTGTCTTTAATGCTGTGTTTGTGACCAATGTTCAGCTAATTAACATAAATTCAGTGTTTAGTAAATGGGAAGGCAAAAAAGTACTAATTTGGTGCTAATTTAGGACCGAAAGAATAATATAGAAACAGACGAATTAATTTCTATTTACGTTTTAACTGTTACTGAATATCAGCGTAGGTCCTAGTTGAACACATGTGCCCAGATGCAATTATGCTTTTGTCTATTCTTTTCAATTCTTGTCTCCCCAGAAGAATTAAACTAGACAGTGACTCTTATGCGAATATTGTTAACGTAAAAAATTGGGAGCCCAAAGTTAGCCAGACAACTGACACGAAAACTGAGATCGAAGAAAAAAATAACAAAGTTAATAATAAAGTTGTTCAAAGATGATTTTAAAAGTTTCCGGCGCAATTTGTAATGGATTAAACCATGATACAAACATAGGAGATCTGCACGCAGAAACACGTTTTGTTGCTAATTTCAGAAATGCACAAATCTCGCTGTCTTTTGGAAGTCTACCAAGTGTTGGTCAGTGTTACTCAACTTCAGTTGTCACTGACGCAATTTCAAGGCAGCTGTCGTATAATTTTTTGGTTCAGTGTCTTTATCTTTCCTTGTTGTAGTTGTTTCGTTGTCGGCTTTGTTTGCCTGAGTTGCCTGCTGGATTTATGGAACTAAAATAGGATCTTTAAATTTTAGTTCCTGTTATTGTGAATTATCCTGTTACTGTAAATTATCTTTTTTTCCTTGAACTTAGTCTAAAGATGCAGTTGTAATCTGTACTTGTAAAATTATTTTTTTTAATGTCTTATTTATCCTTCTGTGTTTTTTAACGTCCTTTTGAACCACCCGACTCGATTAGCATTGCTACCTTTGGGTGGGTACTTTTTTATCTGTCTGTATCTGTCTGAGAATACGAATAAAAGGCTGAAAAGTCTAGCGAATTTGTATGCTGTATTTAAGACTCGTCGACTGCAAATCCAGGAGACGCAAAACAAGGAAACCAGTGCTCTTTTCCCTCAAAGTAAAATATCTTTGTTGTTTGTTTGCTAGCGAGAGTGATTTATTATGTCTTTTGGTTTCGGTTTTCTGCAGCTTGAATTCCATTTCATTCGACTTAAATACAAAGTTAAAATTTCACAAATAGTGCCTTACTTTATTTCTTCCTCAGGCAGTTAAACGCACCGGACTCACGTGCGCGTGAAACATTAAAGTTCATGTCGCGTGCCCACGCACACGCCTCCCAAGTACCTGTCAATCAAGACTGCAATTTGAAACAATATAGGAACCAGAATATTTGAGTCTTGCGTAGGAGGGTACAAAAATAAAGGTAAACCAATATATTAAGTGCACTGATAAAATCAAGTGAAAAAAGGCACGCTGTATCAGCAGGCTTCAATTGGTGCGTGATTTACCATTGCAAAAATTAGAAAACGTGCGCTAATTTGAAATACTAACACTTCACGTACTGGCAGGTACGCAAGTTCTGTTGAGGTCTGTCTGCGCACGCAAGCTAAGATCGTGCCTCGCTCCAGGAAGGCTTAACGTATTTCACAATCGTGATTTTAAAGTTCAACATTAGATACCACGTTGGTTTGCTGTGGGTGGCCGTAGCGACCTGTAACCACTGACAATGTGATGGAAATCTTTACCAAAATTAACCACCTACAGAGTACTGTGAACAGACAAGGAAAAACAATGCCAGAGGGCTGCGGTTTAAGTAAAAAGGCTGAAGATGTCAAGTCTGATTGGATATGTGAAATACAGACCGTAAAAAAAAGCAAAAATTTTGACCATTTGAGTGTAATTCCTTCTTAGCTTAATTTGCTGTTTTGGATCGAAAAGGATAAAGACTGGGAGTGATTTAGTCTGAAAAAGGATATGAGAACTGAAGTATCTGCACTCGTTCAGTAGAAGGCTGATTGCATAACAATGGATGATATCTCAAATATATGATAAATTATATAATAACAATTAATGATATCACCATTCGTTTTGGTATGAAACCAAAACATTCCCTCTCATGTATTAGGTCACGCTAGCTGCAACCAACTCTTTCTTGCTACGGGCATAACCTGCCCCGATACAATCTGACAATGCTGACTTGGGAGGAGGGGGCAATTCCATATTTCGACTACAATGAAAGCAAGCTAACGGTGAAAGGAAATAACGCCTTCTTAAATTCAAGTCAAAAGATATACACACATTCAGTGTCCATATTCCCATATCCTCCATATTCTAAGTCCGTACAATGAGACTCATTTTTTCTGTCTTCGCTTCTTTTAATTTATCTTGGCCTTGACTGCCCTTGGCAGTTGAATTTGAAATTTGAAATCAATCTATTCCAGGTTCCTCTCCGCCTCCTCAATCCAACCCGGACCAATCGTGTTCGAACTCGTTATAACCTGAACGTTTCGCATTTCACGCGTATAATTAACCAAAATCTAAAGACAACACAAAGATAATCAGTCAGCGTAGGAGGCCATCATAGCTTTGTTTTAGTGCTGACTGGCAAGGCAGTAGGACAACACGTTGGTATATTCAGGAGCTTATTACGGGCTGTGACGCTTAGCACCTCAAGCTAGCTTCCCACCCCACCCACGCACCAAGCAGGTGATCAAAAGTCGTTAAAACATGTCCGGCTACACTTGGCTATAACACAGCGACGAAACCGGCACATAAGACTTATCTTCGGCGTGTCGCATCTAGCTACAACAAGGTAATCAACTACGGTGAGAAAAAAAGAAACTCTCTTCTTCAGTTACCTCTAAAAACCTTCGCGATGGCTCGAAATTCTAAAAGACAGCAACGTGGCTTATCAAGGTAGGACAGCTTTTCTATAATTAAATTTTTCGACAGAGGTCTGCTCTCTGCGTGTTGCCTATCATATCGCTAAAACCAAACGCGTGGAATCAAAATCGAACTATGAATCGATCAAAGGACTTTCTCAGGAGTGCTGCATTGGGTAAAGGAACCTTATAGCACCGAACGACACAAGGTAATAGAGTAACACATTTTCTTCCTCAGACAGTTACCACACGAGAAAAGCTGTTATGAATTCACGTACTTCATTTTCGCCACTCATGCTTCCTGTTTGAAAAATATTTATCATGATCATGAGAATTATTTTGGGCAGTTCCTCCCCTTAAAGAATTCGATATTCACGGTTCTTTAAGACCAAAATCACGAAGTATTTTGGTTAAATTTATGTGGCGAGTTATCGCCGATAGAACTCTGCCTTTAATGTGTCCGGCAGTCATCTCGGGTACCAACTTGAACGGTAATTTTTCACCTTTAGCTAGACAATTAACAAAGTTTCAACAACCGACGTGATACTAGACCGAATGGACCAATTTCCTTGATCCCCACAAGTTTAAGCCTGCATTCATCCATTTACTTGTTCTTATCTCTTGTGTTAAATGCACTTTTACTGTAGTTCTTTCGCGTAGAGGCTTTTGATTTCTTTGAAATCTTCAAGATTTTTACTATTAATCTGCGTGGCAAAACACTCCAATAATCCTCATGTACTAAAGACCTCGAACAACTTCGTGTGGTACAAGAGGACGATGAAGAACTATTGAATAATTTTCTGATTTTTATCTAAGAAGACTGTTGTTTCTCTAGATAATGACTTTTTCATAACAACATTATCAATCTTTTTTACAAAGGAACATTGTTCGATTGATTTTCAGTAATTTTTACCCACCTACGCAATCCTTTTCCATTTAAATGGTTTACCCTTGAAATTATTATGGCACTACGGACGAAGGGATACGTGGTGTCTTCTACGATATATCAATTAATTTAAACTCGTTTGTCAGTGGTGGGGAATTTAACAGCTGTTAAAATGTATGCTACATAGTCTTGAAGTATATAAGCAATTTGGCAAAACCCACGTTAAACCATAAGAAATTCGTGCTTTGTTGACAGTTGGCTTTATTCAACACTAAATTTCGTCGAGACCATTGTTTTTACCACCCCTACTTTTCGATAGTTAACACCGCTTACATATAAACGTTCCTAACTAAAGTTGATCCTCTTGATTAATAATCGATATTTCCCAATCTTATCCAGGTTACAAAATTCAAACGCTGCATTTGACCTCTCCAAAGATATATAAACACATGATCAAGATATGCGTTCTAATTATCGAGCCCGACTTTTTTTTTGCTGCTTTGGCGGAAATCAGAATTACTGCGTAGGCGAAAACCTTACAATACGCAGAAGCGACTGACAATTTTCTATTTAGCATTTCCCGCAATTTTACCAACATGTCATTTACTTTCGTGACGGATGGGATTTTCGTGAATTTCGTAGAAAACGATTGAAGAAATAGTAATGCTAAAAAACGTAAACCGTTGAGTCCTCGGAAAATTATATTATCTCATTTGGTTTTATAGATAATGTTTACGAATCCGACGATATTAAAACTGTTTATATCATGATTGTCCTAAGTTTGGGGAGATGTTGTAATGACAGACAAGACCCGTAAGATTTATTCTACATAAAATTTCAATTACTTTCCAACACTTACATGTTTCTTGGGAAAACTAGAACAAAAGCATTACAGTTGCTGCATTTGTCGTGTGAAAATTTTTTCGTTTGCATCTATGTACCTGTCTACATGTGCTATTCATATTCACTGGAGCGGACAAACGGTGTTTTCGAGAATTTCTTTCCGTTGGCGGTGTTAATTATACTGTGCAAGATAGATCTGTAAACAAAATTCTAATGAAAATTTGAATGAAAACTTCTGAGCAGTACTTTCCTGACGAACTGTTAAATATGCGGTAAAGGTGGTTCCAGATTTACAGTCTGTGGATGAAATCCTCAAGTTTGACCATTCAAGTGAGTTTTAACTGTTGAGTCTGTGGATGGTTGAAAGTATGGTCATTGAAATGAAATCTACTGAGCAGTACTTTGCTGTGGTGCTGTTTATTATGCTGTTTAAGGTGGTTCTGACGTTTGAGTCTGCGGGTGAAATCCTAAAGTGTGACCATTCAAATGAAATCTACTGAGCAGTACTTTCCTGTGGTGCTATTATTATGCTGTACAAGGTGGTTCTAACTTTTGAGTCTGTGGGTGACTACTAAGGCGTGGCCATTCAAATGAAAGCTACTGAGCAGTACGTTCCTGTGGTGCTGTTTACTGTGCTCTTCAAGGTGGTTCTAACTTTTGAGTCTGTGGACGAAATTTAGTGTAACGATTCGTGGGAAAGCTACTGAGCAGTACCTACCCGTGGCATTATTTATTATGCTATACAAGGTGGCTTTTTGTTCTATATTATCAACCTTATAATTATTCTATAAAGGGTGGTATTATTATGCTGTAAAAGGTGGTTTTTCTATGAAGAAAACCTAGCGTGTGACCATTCAATGAAGCTATCGAGGAAACCTTCCCATACAATGTGGCTTATTGTGTTTCCCAACGTGGTTCTGACTTTCTAGTCTGTGGTTAAACCCTAAATTAATAGTTAATAAGTTTCGTTTTAACTGTTTTTCCACACCTCGTATCTCTGTTTGAGCAATCCTTTTTCATTTTTAGGTTTTCTTTTTGAGAATGTTATTTCCAATTACACGTGGAAGGCTTACTCATTATTTGACATATGATACGATAGTTCTCTAAATATATGTTTATTTGCTGGTCTAGTAGAGTTTCCAAAAATAGCCATGCAGTTCTACTTTCAAGTATAACTTTCGCGTGTTCGACCGTCCGCAACTTTTCAATCGCGGTCGCGCCTATTGCATGCGGCATTCAAGAAATCAATCAAGTCGAGACAGGAATTGCGTGACTTGGCAAGAAACAGAACACATTATTGTCAAACGTTATTCCTTTTCTTAACCAAGGCTTCATTAGTTTATGAGGACAGGAAGTTCTAAGGATGATGAATAACATTATAAGTGGACTCCTTACTGAACAAATGAGATTCGACCGGCGTCTGAAATAATACATAGCTTCTCCGCCCACAGGACCAGCTGCCGTTATCGTATCGGCACACAAGTAA
>JAEMWC010000371.1:70000-127500 GCA_016490735.1 Pachyseris speciosa
TCAAACAAGGTGTATTATGGGAGATGTGGAAGTGGCGAATTACCCCTCCTTCCTTGGGTAAGAACTAGCCAGATAATTGCATTTGGTTATTTATAATAGTCTTCCAAATAGCTTGGCTTCTCTTCCTCAGAGTTAAGCGAAGGGAGCTTGGGTCGGAGTAAAATTTAAAGATAATTAAGTCAATAGCAGTGTCCTTGTGCCTACCCGGCAATGCATTAAGAAATGATATTCTATTCTTCTATTCTTCCTATTCCTTAGTTCTAGTGGGGTGGGGGCACCCTGATAGCCAAGTAGCCTACTTGTAGCCGTACCCACCCCCCGAGGAAATACCCAAGCCCACTGAGTAATGTCAAACTGTTGCGTATAGATTTAGGCAAAGATAGCTTGGGTCGGAGTAAAATTTAAAGATAATTAAGTCAATTAATAGCAGTGTCCTCGTGCCTACCCGACAATACATTAATAAAATTCCTATTTTTGTCCTGTGCGCTCAGCCTTAGTTCTAGGGGTGGGGAGGGAGGGGGGACTCTTGATACCGAAGCCCACTGGCTAATGTCAAACTATTGGGTATAGACGAGGGTACAGGGGCAAGGTAGCCAAGGGGTGGGGAGGAAAAGAACGTGAGCATGCAGGAGTAGAGGGAGCACGAGGCTGGAGAGATCCGAATACTTGCAAAATTCAAGGCATAAATAGGCTGGATTCACTAGGTAGTGGCGAGGAGAAGACGTTGATGGTGCACGGGACGTTTAATTCACACCGAAGATGGTACAGGACTCGATCATTACGGCAAAAACGAAAAAAGAGGTACACCTCAGAAGGTATTCCTTTCTCTTTTTCGAAACATGTTAAGTGGAAAAGTCCGTTCCAGTGGAACGGAACAATCTGGATTTCCATACAAAAGGAAAGTGCCCAATCTCTATCTTTTCCTCGAGGTGTGCCAAAATTGAGGCAGAAAAATATCAGATACAACCTCTTTCACAAAAACATTTTTGTAAAGCCGCGTTGAATTAAACAGCTTTTAAACATGTGTTTCCTTTGGCGTAAAGGGGTATTAATCATAATTCAACTCACAATCAAAATAAACATTAACTGTTACAATTTAATTTTAAGTATAACCTGTTTATTAAGGAAAACGCATGTTTCCCCCGTGTTAATTGAACCGTTCAGAAAGTAACAAATTCAAACATTTTTGCGTGTATAGATGTGATCCGTAACGCGTAGAAAGTTAGATGAAAGCTGGTACGCAGTAATTTTACATCAAGTTTAACTAGGCAACAAGAAAACTGCTTGGGCGTTATTGAAGTATAACCATAGAAAAACGCAATGCGGAATTTACTGTTCCTCGATAATCAAAACGGCAATGAATGAACCCATAACAACATCCCCTCCAATCTCGTATCCAGAGTCCTCAGGCTTTGGCCAGCGGTTATTCGCCAGGAGAGACTCTGGGATAATGGAAAAAATTAATTTTTTTGATTGGCTGGCCCGTAGCGGCTTCCAATGTTTTACCCAGATTTTCTGGGAAAATGGCGGTCCATTATCCCAGAGTCTCTCCGGGCGTCCACCCACTGACCAAACAGCCCGAGGACTCTGGGTACGAGATTGCATCCCCCCTATCTCTTAATTAGTGACCAGTCCCCTTGGAGGGGTAATACCTGGGAAGGGAGCAGATTCTCCTCACCAACTTCACCCGTTATATTTCCCCATTGTTCGCATCTCTCCCCGGAACATTGCTGTAGTGTGTCTCCTAGGGACACGACGCCAGCTGCAATTCCACCTTCCTTTATTTACGCACTTATTAGCATCGATTATTATAAAATGTGGCGTTTAGGTCTTGTTCCCCTTCTCTACTAGCAAAAGGTGACAATTGTACGTCGAACGCAAAGATGTCCTTAAAAGCAAGCTGTGAACTGCGAACAGGCTCTATGTTGGTTTCCCTAAGTGTACCATTCTTGTGGAAAACGTGGAAAGAAAGGCGACGCGAAAGGTAACGGGAGCGCTACTAAAATTGGGTATCATCGCTGGTTACTATGGAAAAAGGCCAACATAGCAGAGAAATGGACCGCTGAAATAGGACAAAACAGAATTATATATTTAACTCCCCTCACTTTTCCCCTCAGTTAGGCTCGTTTTAAATTCACGAGTCTGGCAAAGAACCCAAATTGACAAAATTATAGACCAGTTGTCGTCGACTACTGCATTCAATGCAAAATCAATGCAATTAAAAAAAAAAGATTACTGTGTAATGAATTTATCATGTAACAAATTTGGAACGAAATTGTCTTTAAAAGCCACGGACCTCTTTAGCGTCAGACGCTGCTAACATTAGGCAGTTGCCAGTCCCCCTTTTTCCACTCGGCAGTCAAGTTCTGTGGTAGAGTAGCAATTTTGCATAGTCTAGATAGTATCAGCACACATTCCCCTTTCCGCAATTCTTCCCCAACCCTCACCAGCCATTGTGCCACTTCGACCAAAGAAAAATAGGAAATTGGGACTAGATTAAGCTGTAATCTTCGGTTCCGTTCCCAAAACGGCCAACAGTGAAGCGGCAATCACGACGCCCTGTTGTAACCGTCATTCAATAACCACGGAAACGGAGTTGGCGCTGCGTATGTCTGTGTGTATACTGGGTATTGTAAATCAAAGCTTTTCCTTAGATGGAATCCAAATAACTGGCCCTGACTGCTGGCGAATTACTTCCTTGCTTCTGGTGTAGATTTCGTCGTATGTGTCACCTTGAACAACGGCTGAAAGACAAGATAACCAAAATCAAGTTGGCATGCTCGTGGAAAAATGAGTGAAGTTCACAACTGAGTGTCATAGGTGATTCTACTTAAGTGACGAAAGTAATTCTTGTTTGCCTTGTTACTATTTTGTACTGCTCTCCATGATTGGTTAAAGCAAAACTCGCGCCTTTTCCTCAATCAATAAGAACCAAAACCACAACCAATCCTTCCTTGCTCATAAGCATTTTCCCGCGCTTCACTTAGGCTTCATGCAATTCCTTCGACTTCTGATTGGCTCCCTGCGTTGTTTGCATCCATTGTGATTGGCCAAAGTAATTGCTATGGTTTTCGCGTTACCACTCTCAATTGAAGATCGGTCTCAGTGAAACCAAACATTGAGTAATTACTCTGGTCGAGAACAACAGAAGAAACCGGAGCAATGAACCAATCAGAATTTAAGCAAATACGTGCAGCCGGCACCAAACACGGAAAAATGCGAAGAGGCACGTAGGATTAATTCGTTTTCGTTCGGCTTCTCCTTGGTATATAAAATGGCGCGAAGTTTTCTAACTATCACAAGGCGAAGTAAGGCAAAAAAAAGGCACTCGACAGCTCACTTTGGAAAAAGAATGGAATCGAGAGTGCCGCGTGAGGGATTATGGGATTTTATGGGGGAAGCGCTTGTTTCTTCGCAATACGCGTCACCCCAAACAATCCCATACTCGTTTGCGCGGCCACTGGGTCCCAGTCTTTTCCAAAGATGGTAACCCTATTACCTGTGAAGTACTCTCCAAACTCCTGCTCTAGTTTAAGCGCTCTGTCGTATGTCTTCTGTGCCTGCTCCTCTGTCAGCCGCTTATTAAGATCCCGGATGGAATCCACGGATTTTGGTTTTAAGAAGATTGCGATGGGATAAAGGGTGGCCACCTGGAGCCGTTTGATAGCATAGCCACTCACATCCAAAATACAGTGCTTACTCTAAGAAAAAGGATAAAAAACAAACATGGCATACTCAAAAAAAATTTCACGAGTTTTAATATTACATCTGTTGATTTGATTTTTTTGATTTGTTTGATGTTTGGCCTTGCGTAAAGGCAACATTTTTTGCCTGTTGTGCTTAACATCTTGTCTTCGGCCTCGCTTTCACAAGATGGTGACGATGAACGGTGATGTTTGAAAAACGAATGAAAACGTTTGACTAAGACCGTAACATGTCCTTAGAGGGTATTAAACACGATTTGCTACCAAGCTTATAGCTTGAAAGGGCGTTAAACGAAAGTTCGCGACCGAAGAGACCTCGTTGAAACTACGTTCGAACGAAACCATACTCAGTCGCGCCCAAGATAAAACTCTCGTGCGTTCAAACATTTTTCCCATTCCAAATGCACGTTTGCAAACTTAACTCTTTAGTGATCGACAGTTAACAATGTAAAGTGAACCTATGACGGTGAGAAATGACGCTGTATTTGTCAATTATGAATGGCTAACAGCTAACAAGTTAACGATAAACATTAAGAAGTCAAACTTCATTATCTTCCATCCTCATCAAAAGAAAATTGACTATCAAGTTAATCTTCGAATATTTGATGAATGAGGCTGAAACTTTTTTGCCTCTAGAACAAAAGTCGTATGTCAAATATTTAGGTGTGTTAATTGATTCTAATCTTAGCTGGAAATATCATATTGGACACATCACTTCCAAGATAAGCAAAACGATTGGCATCATCGCTAGACTAAGATATTACGTACCCACAAGTGTGTACTGCTAACAATTTATCAATCTTTGATATTCCCTTATCTATCCTACGGAATTGTTGTGTGGGGCCATGCTGCTCAAACTTACATTAATCAAATTCTGGTCTTACAAAAGCGTGTACTTCGACTCATATACTTTAAATCTTATAGGTCACACGCCATTCCTCTTTTTGTCTCTCTAACACTATCCCAATAAATATGCTTTATTTTAAATCTGTTTCAATACTAATGCACGATGTTTTCAATAAGCGAACCCCATGTAATATTTCTAATCTTTTTAAATGTTCAAATGAGTTGCATAATTACAATACACGATTTTCTTTAAAAGGCAATTATCATATAAAATATTCAAGATGTAACCATCTATCAAAATCTTTTTCAAGACTAGGGGCCAAAATATGGAATAGCATCCCCCAAGAATTACGTAAATTATCGAAGTTTGTATTTAAATCGACTCTTACAAGTCTTAATGGCAGAGGACGATTATGTTGGCACACCTTTCCTAATCAAAAAAAATTTCAAAATAATTACTCAAAGTAGCTTTATCTAACTGCAACTGCTGTCTTACCTATTTATTTACTTATTTATTTATTTATTTATATATTTATTTATTTATTTATTTATTTATTCAACGTGCATGTATATTTATTTTATCTCTTCACTTATCCCATACTCACAATTATTATACTTACTCTTAAAACAGTCCTACCCGCTACCCGCCTAGATTAGCCTAAGCTATTTGCGGGTTAGCGCTGTTTTGTATTATGTTGTTAATTTCAATAAACTTGAAACTTGCATTTGTCACTATCGTCTCGTTTCTATGCCACCACTGTTAAGGTTACAGAAAGACAGCGAATGCTACCACAGTCACTAACACAATGGCAACGGTGGCGTCTTAAAGCACCATCGAGTATAGCACTGACACCCTGTCCCAATAAAGTTTTGCTCTACTTGTATTAGATGTACCTGTAACCTGGTAAAAAATATCAGCGTTTACCTCTAAACGCAAAATACAAACCAACTTTACCTTTTCTGCGACTTCTTTTACCGACTGCACGCTCGTTCCGTAGAGATTCTCGTTGTATTGTCCGGCTTCAATGAACATGTGATTCTGAATTGCTCTCTCCATCTCCTCGCGTGACGCCACGAAGTGATAATCGCGTCCGTCCACTTCGTAGTCTCTCCTCTCGCGTGTCGTGTCTATCGCGCGCGAAAAGAAAACGTGTGTCAGATTAAAGGGGCACTGTCGCGTAATTTGGGTCTGAACCCAAACTGTGTTCGTAAAGTGAAACACTTTTGCAGTTTTCCTACGAAGTACTTAATATGTGCATTGAAACTGCGATTTGCCGTTGTTTATGGACATGGATGACGAGGAGGAAAAGGATTCAACTTGAAAAAGTTAAATATGTGACTAATCAAAGTTAAGTTAACTTTTTTTTCAAGTTTCGTCATTGTGTCCAGGAAAAATCGCCATAAAATACTACTACTTCTTTTTCTGTCCAAAACATAATTAGAAATCTTCGTTAGACGGGCCGATCGCGTATTAGAAAATGTACTTCCTCGCGATTTTAACAACTTATGGCAAGAATTGCCATGTCAGCACCCCTTTAAAGTGCTACTACGATCAGAAAATCACTCGTCTATTTTCTTCAAATTTCGAAAGTGTTTGCTTAACAACCGACTCGCGAAATATCAAGCTTTAATTTGGAGAAGTTAGGGCCTGTTCTCATGGAGGTTGGGGACCCCAGGCAGGTGAGGTCCCCCACCTAGTTGGGGTTACCACGCTCTCCATACAATCCCTCTTTTTTTCTCGATAGCGTTCACATGTGAGGTGGGGTACCTCACCCAGGCGGGTTACCCGGTCAGCCAGGGCGGGTAACCCGCTTAGCTGGGGCGAGTTTTCTCCATGTGAATGCTGGAGGCGGGGTGGGGTGAGGTTCATCCGGGCAATTATCTCTGAATTCGTTTGTTTATTCTTGGTTTTCAGTCACGCGTAAGTCACGCAAGTAAAAAAATAAAATCGTCAACCATTCAATAGATAAAGTGAAGAAATTGAGATATTGTAGAAGAGTAATAAATAAACAAAATGCCCAAGCGTCATGGCTGTGCAACGTCCCGTACTCGAGTTATTCGTCAAATGTACAACTCTAATTGATGAACTCCAACATGGTGACCGGAAACGAGTGAAAAAAGGCTTTCTTCGATATGTTGAGCAAGCAAACTTTCACTTAGACGGTTCTCTTGTCAGATTGGGTTTTAAAACCTTAAAAACACACGGTGAATCGATGCTTTCATTTACGTGATGCGCTTGCGGGCAGACATCTGTTATGTCACACACTGTGAAAAACTTTAAAATTCAAACTGCTCTATTTTCAAAACAAAGCAAGGTACCGAGCTGAAAACGTGGAAGCAGATACATTTCTAATATGTCTTTTACATGATGAAGATAAAAATGAAAAAATCTGTTTACTTTTGAGTTTTAGTTTTTGATGACATCATGTGAAAACCTCACCCCAGCGCCCCGGGGTTGCACGTGAAGGCTAGCTTTTTTGGACCACGGGTAGGTGGGGAAACTCACCTGCCTGGGGTCCCCACCTCCATGTGAACAGGCCCTTAGTTTTTCATTTTAACTGAAATATTTCTATTTAGTGATCCGCCATTACTAACTTCAAAATCTTGGGAGAACTGGATCGAGGACAAAATAACGTAGAAAGCTCACAAGAGTAAGATTGCAGTGTGCATATACCCGGCTGATTTAGCATGTAGCACGGGAATTTTGAGCTTTCAGACTCAAAGTCGTGTTTTGCATACTTAATAAGCTGCATTCACACACTGACGTCATTTTATCGTGGATCCAGCTCTCCGAGGCCTAATCGGTCAGTTATGAACGTGAGTAATGGCGGACCGTTAAATTAAAAAGTTGTACTCGACGTAAACAGCCTTCTGCTTGAAATTAAAGCTGGAAATTTCGCTAGTCGGGTGTTAAGCAAACACACTTTCGAAATTTGAAGAAAAAAGACAAGTGATTTTCTGATCATAGTAGCACTTTAAACCCTGATATCAACATGCTCCTATATTTCTCAAGGTAATCCTTGGGATAACTCCTTTTTGTTACCTTTGGTGATAATTCCTGCTATTCTCATTAGCTTTATGCTTAAGATGCCAGTCAATAGAGTTAAAAACACAGACGTATAGCAACTCAAAGAGACAAAACTCTTCTCCCTGGTGCCATTTCTCGCAATCCTCTGCCTTGTCTCTCAAATTTGCCGATCACCGGTTCATACCAGCTGTTCCTTCATGTCAGCTGATAACTTTTACGAACTACCGGTAAGCAACAAAGAGCTCCAATAGACATTTTTAGTGTAGTGCTAAGCAATAATCACATGAAAGCCTTCAAATTGACTGCTTGCTGTCCGTTTCAGGATACCGAGAAGGCACAAAACAGCCGGAGCCTGGAGCGAGCAAACCGAGGGAGTCTAAGGGGAGAGGCCTCAACCCAGTCACCTTCCTCGCTTTAGTAAGGCTGCGCTGTTAATGGCTCGAACTCAGGGACTGCATGCAGTCTACACTCAGAGTCATTCATAATAATTACATACAAAGAACACTTGGAGGTACATACGGGAACACAGCTGCCAAATTTATCCGGGAACTCAGAGATGAGGTCATCGTTGATCCTATCCTTGAGTGGTCCCAGTACAATGACCGGTCTGGTGTACTGTAACTCATGCTGTACAACAGCTTCATATGACAGAATGTTGTCCTCTGCCTTGGCGCTGTAGCTGCTTTCACTGTCACTCGCGTTCGACGTGTAGCTCGGTTCCACATCACTCGTCTGCTCATTCTCCGAGTCTTTCTTAAAGAATGGCAGTTTCTTTGAAAATTTAAAGCTGCGCTTACGGCCTGAGCCTTCGTTGAACGAGGTCTGCATGGGAAAGAAAATAAACATTTAAGAAATAACATAATTAATCAACGTCAATTAACAATTGGGGCAGTTAACTCGATCTGTGAAGAAATGTAGAGCAATTGTCGTAATTGAGCGCACGCGGCGATCATACGAAAACTCATTAATAATCAATGAATAAATTAATGTCTGATAAGTGTCTTTATATTTGATATAGACACGGCTAAATTTCGCGTCCGATTTTCTAGACCAAACTCACCCAAAATTAAAATATTATTTCAAGAATGGGTGTATGTACAGTAAGAGCTTTTGAAGCCGTTCAATAATTTCGCAATTTGTCGAACACGTTTTCCTTAGAAAACAATTTTCAGCGTCCATTCCAGCTGAAATAAGACTCAATTACTATTTTGAAATAAGGCACCGCACTACCGCTAAGTGTAATAGCAAATATCCGTCCCTCAACTGTGCTCTCAAATTGCTCATGATCTCGATCAAAAGATAACGCCAATAGTTTTTAAGAATCAAGCTAACTTGGGCCACAACTCGTGATTCCTCATTTGAGTACAGTGATCACCTTTGTTTTGTTCTCCTCGCTGTTTCTTGAAAATTTAACCGTCTTCATTCTCGACTTTTCTCGTCTCTCAACCCTGAAGGAAAAACAGACTTCAACTAAGACGAGATCTAACCTCACTAAAGGAACTGCTCCATCAATAATCAATATCACCTCCGTGTGTATCCGTGATTGCTGTGGCATGTAATAATCTTAAGCATGCGCAGAAGGTTTAAAATGTCGCGCTTGTACTCAATCTCGTAAACAGACTCTTCGTTCCCATTGTCGAGCAGTTGGGAAACGAGCGACTCCGGAAAGATCTGATCGAGAGAATATCGGACTTCCCGTTGAAATGTATTATGCTTAGCGTTTAGCGCCATGTTGGACTTCTGTTTTATTTCCTGTCATTTGTATTGTTTGGAAAAATCAACGAGAATCGTAAACCTAACGGATCTTTCGAGTCCCTCTTTTCTTCACGCTTGGGCAGTGAGGAACGAAGACTCAAGTTAAGAGATATGCTCGCACTCAAACTTGTTCCCAGAACCCGTGCGAGAAGATTCCCTGATGGTGACTAATAGAACGTGATCTCTTCTCAACAATAACAACTTAAAGGCCCATTGTCACCCTTGATGCATCGCGCGCCGCGGCCGTTAATTCTGGAATTTCATGTAACACGAAATTACTCAGACTTCGAAGCCCTTGTTTTATCGTTCTTGTTTTATCGCATCGTGGACAAATCTCCAAACTTATGGCCGTAAATATGTTCTGTTTATTCTTCTTCATTTTCCTTGTATTATTTTGGGAACATTTTGTATGTATGTAAATTTTGGTCCGTTTAAAGTTCAAAGAGTCAGTGTGGCAATAGTCAGTAGCGGTAACTTCGAAGCGTTGTTTTGTTGGCAAAGTGAATTTCAAGGCGGGGGATTTACAGAGACTCGTTGTTCAAGTTTGGTGCTTTTTATCTCGGAGATTTCAAGAATTTGCTGAGCTTGTTGGAACCGATTTACTGTGATTTGGAAACTGATTTGATGGCGAGTATTAAAAATATTAATGACACGTGTCTGGATAAATGTTTTCCGCGTGTTTGATGTTTTACCTCAAGGTCAGTTTGTGTAATGGGGTCTGCTGCTTTGGTAATCTCTTCAGTGCTTTTAATCCGACTTGTCGCTAAGTCTCTTTATCTACTTCTATTTTTATGCCCCATCGGGCATTCTAGCTTTACATTCGGCCAGTTTGCAGCTTGCCTAAACTGCGTGATTAATTGCGCTTCTTGCGGCCGAGATCCTGGCTCCATGATCGATGAGGGACACGAGGACTACACCGCTTGTGTTTCCTTCTGTGTTTTGATGCGGAGTTCAACCTTTTCCTCCGTTTGTCTAGCCGCATGGTCGGCTGTACTTTGAACACAATATAAAGCGAAAAGGCAGAATAATTGAATGAGAACGTATGAGTATTTGAAACCATTCACCGACAATAAATATTTTCAAATGAAGAATGATCCTCGCAGTTGTGAAGGCAATTTATGCAATTGCGAAAAGAAGCCTGAAAAAAATTCAGGACTTCAACGGGGTTTGAACCCGTGACCTCGCGAAATTCAGGACTTCAACCCCGTTGAAGTCCTGAATTTTCAGGCTTCTTTCGCAATTGCATAAATTGCGTTCACAACTGCGAGGATCATTCTTCATTTGATTTCATTTCCGCAGTTCATATATGATTCACTTTCATATATCATTCACAATAAATATTTTCTTGTGGATATTTTTCACCATCCTCGGCACATAATCAGCGAGTTTTATCAATAACGGATCGTTCAATACTTTGCTGTTTCGCTTTTAAAACCTGTGAACGGATTGTTCACAGTTTCAATGAAGAAATATGAAATATGCCAGATGAATTTGTAGCCATTTGCTTTGCGAAACCGGGACGAGCGACAACTCGGTGTGATGAACCAGATCAAAAGCGCGATAAAAATAATTGACCAATCGGAGGCCTCATTTAACAATGGCGCGATTTCAAAACAAAAACAAACGACCGCGTTGGATCAAGGGTGATAATGGGCCTTTAATTTACACTTTTGCAAACCAATCTATTACGAAGCAGTTTGCAACACTTGCCTCCTCTTACTGGGGATGACACCTCTTCCCTCCTCCTCCCCCAGAGCATTGAGTCGTCTGGCCTGCCACCACTCGTCATCGCTGGCATTGGTCACGTGAAGGATATCACCATATTTGAAACTGAGGCCTTGGCTCGGGAGACCGCTGTCCTTTGTCTTGTCGTAGTCAAACAGCGCCCTGCACAAAACCAAGAAAGGATAATAATTACAATTATTATATGACTGGCTCTTTCAGCGGTCAAGATGAATCAATTCTCCTGCTGTGATTGGCTACCCGCGAGGTCAAGATGGAGCCATCTTGACCGCTCGGGATAGCCCGTTCGTCCCGCGTTTTACTATATTTAATTGCGTCCTTTGAGTCATATAATAAATCCTTTATTGACCACGCTTGTTCGGTCAAGATGGCGGGATATTGGGCGTTTATGGACGATCATCTCGGCAAACACGAAGAACTTGGAATATCGCCATCTTGACCTCACGCTTGGCAACATCGGAGTAAATTCGTGACTCACATGAAAACCGAGAATATGATATTGAACAAACATGAGGGATGCAAGACAAGAGGCTGACCTTGCACGGTTTCCGGTTCCGGTAATGACGTAAGAATCTCACGAAAGTACGACAGTCACGCCAAGAAAACGTAACTAATTTTCTGTAAGCCCCAATATCAACGTGAATGTTCTCCTTATCCTTTCTCCTATTTCTTATGTCATGAATAAGGAGAATTTGTTTAAATTTCAATGTGGTCATTTCCCTTATTCTCAAGACCGGCATGTTCTATGAAGTGCTGATATAGTAACGAGAAATTAGACACTGGTCACTGTTACGGCTAGGAGGGTGAAAGAACAAATCCGCGTTCTCAGATACCATGGGACGAAGTTGAGCAAAATTCGGACCTATAAGGAGACTAATCACAATGCTCCTTCGCATCGTTGGACAGCACACAACACTAAAACAAATTGACTAGATAGCATTGCCATGCCTTACGACATGAAAAACAGCTTTTCGAGACAAATTTATGCATTATCATATAAAAATACGGAAGCGATATTTGCTGATGGCTTTAGTTAAGACACGAGAATATAATATTTGCGGTCCTTCCTTCGATGACTTTTCACCCAATTCGACTGAAGAGAAACGCTAAACCTTAAGGAACATTTTCTAACTGCACGTTCCCAATTTCCCTCTAAAACAAAGAGACTGACTGTATAGGCGGAATGGAAAGAGGACGATCTACTTCGCCCTTTCCCGCCTCTTTTCTGAAGGGAAAATGGAGGCCGGACGAACGAGCAAGAAAACACCACTTAGACTCGCCCTTCCGACGTTCGTGCAAACGGCGAAGAAGAAAACAGCCTGTACCGCGGCTGTGTCCAAATAAATAAGGTATTCCCCACACATCCAGACAAGACTTCTCCTTTCACCATCGTGCAAATGGTCAGTTAAACAACTTGCAACAGGCAACCCAATATAATGTGTTACAATATTAACTCAGGCCACCCACACGGAACAGTAATGGTTTATCATATGGTGTAGCCCAACAGGAAGTTTCGGACGCCGGCTCAACGGCAAAACAACAGGAAGACAGTCATCAGGCATCCGAATTAATCAAAACTAGTTGGAGTTCCTGGTTCGTCATGAATTAAACAAAAGAAGGAAGGGTTTTGTCTGGTCGAGTTTAGTTCTTGGGCGGTTTTAACTTATTTGGTTGTGTTTATTACTTTAAAAAAAATCCGATTAGCGAGCCTTTAATCCTGTAAGATAACAACCACGTGGTTGGAAGACAAACGTTAACGTTCAGCGTCATAAACAGAACACAGGGAAGTTCTGCTTTGTCATGATTAGTGCTTCCGCGCCAAGTGGAGCATAGTGCCTTCTCCCGTGACCCATGGCAAGGATTAAACTGGATTGCAACGCCCAACTTTTTCAAGTTCTCCTCTTGTGCTGTGGAAAAACAGCCACGACATAGCGCCTTCAAAAGTCAACCATAACAACAACCTTGTACAGTACAGTAACAAGTACCACAAGAAGGTACAGCCCGATAGCTTTCATCTGAATGATTTCATCCACAGACTCAAAAGTTTGAACCACATTGTGGGGCACAATACACACAGCACAATAGGAAAGTACTGCTCAGTAGCTTTCAATTGAATGAGCACAATTTACCACCACTTCTTCCGCGGACTCAAAAGTTAGAACCATCGGAATACATGAAACGAGGCAGCCGTATCTATCACCAGACGATCAAATTTAAACCACAGCAGGGGTCAAATTGAATTCGTCACGCTTTGTAAAATAAGGCAACAGGAGGGCTTGACTTGTTTGAGAGTGTCACGCAAGGTTGAACTGCAAACACTCCTTTTCTACAATATAACACCATTCTCCATCGCTATGCATTTTGTGTTTTAAATTACAAAAGTTTGAATTTTACAACAGCTGTAATCATCAATGTAATAAAAATTCACAAAGAGAGAAGTCACTCGTATATGACATGTTAAGTTTTCGTGAGCGCCAAAAACCAACAGCATGAGAGACGATCATTCCCATGTCGAGAGAATATGAGGAGTATTTCAAGAATGTTGATCACTAAACACCGATCATCAACGATTAACATCGTTTATAGGGATTTATAAAGAAAGACATAAGGCATTCCAGATGCTAGAAATGTAATTCAAACTCGACGAAAACCACTCGTTTAGAACACGAACTGGCGATGCAGCAATATATGAAAAGAATCCGCTGGGTTTAAAACGGCGAGAACTTTAGGGAAAGTGGAAGAATTCGACAGCGCTGTTATCTGAAATGAACACCGTGTTTGAAGAGAAACAGAAGACAGTGTTGTTTACGGTAAGCTAACTAGCAGTTGAAATATTTACGAGTGTAAATTGGTTAGTTCCTTACCTTACATAAAGCTGGCGTTTCACAGACGTTCTCAGAGTCCCCGGGCTACCACTGTTCATCATCTTTTCTCGAATATCATGTATTTTCGCTTCAAATTGGTTGTATTCTGTGAAGGGAAGGCAGAAGGTAGACGATCTGTGAGACAACGACGTAAAAACGCGAAATCATCACGCTGAAATAACAGACAAAATCTCTAAACAACGCGCGGCAGACTGGCTGCAATATGCAAATTCGCCGATATACACGCTGGCTACCTACATAAACACATTGTGTGGATCGGTTTCATCAGTGAGTAAGAGACGGAAAATACTCGCTAAGATGCGCAAATCCGATCCACCAAGATAAACGCCGCCTAAGCTGAGAAGGTTAATAACTGTAACGCAATATTCGCGTTTCACAATCGATCGAGGAAACTCGTGGGAAGATAATGAATCGACAACTGCACCCAATATTAGCGAGGCACGGATACCGATCAAGGGCAACCCGAACAACCACGATTCCGGTTTGGCGATGTGTTTATCCGCTACGATATGCTCCGATGACAGACGACCGAGGCTAAATACAGCACCTCCAGCTTCGGCGAAGATGCTATACCCTTTCAGCATTCATATTTAATGGACATCCCTCCTGAGTCCCCAGGCCATTGTTAATCAATTCGCAAAACGCTCCGACAGAATCAAACAAAACATATTGTTCTTTACATAAAAATATTAGTCGAGTGCATAACCCATAGCTTAGTTATGACTACGTATGGCTTCCTTTACTGTTATAGTTAGAGCATGGTAAGCGAAAATAGCACATTCAAAACGATGACAAAAATACGAAGGTGAATATTCACGCGCTCACCTAAATTGATTTCCATTTTCGTTTCGTCTAGCTAATGAAAATTTGAATATTCATCACTTACATTAAAGACACTTTGACGAATGGCTGCAACCATTTTAACTCCAGAGTTTGGCTGACACTTTCTCAAAATAATTTTTATAGCAATTAAGATACACTGCTTGAGGACACCCGAAAAAGTCGCACTATAAAAACAAACTAACGTTCGCTTTACGACTAGCTGATTTTTCCGGGTCTAAAAAGTCGAAAACAACATAAAATCACACCCCAAAAAATTAACCCCAGAAGCAGAAATTAAATTCTTTACATTTGATTTTAATGCAAACCTTCTTTTCTTACGCAAATTGTATATATCAATCGCTTCAAAACCACCCTGTTATTAAAGGTATTGAATACTACTACCACTAAATTGAGACGGCGTATTTTTCTAATAGATAGGTCTTTCGTTTTTAAAGGTATTGAATGCTGCTACCACGAAAAAGAGACGGTGTATTTTTATAATAAATCCGTCTTTCGCGTTTCATCGAAAATTAATTGCCTAAACATGTAACCAGAAATCCGGAAAGTCCAAGAATAGATACAGCTTAAAATAAAAATAAAATAAACTGCTCTATTCTTACGACAGCCGCAAACACTTCCCATGGTAGATTACGCACACGCTGGGATATTTATAAACACTTCATTGGGGAAATCTCGCTGAAACAAATCAAATAAACCGACCTGTATTGTAAGCACTTAGTGTGAGAAGGTTTCTGGAAAGAGATGAGACGAAACATGATAAAACAAAATTAACTCATCAATTTGTGGACACGGTCGAATTTCTGCTAGTAACATCTGCATAAAGTCGTCAAGCGAAAAAAAGGTGTGACGTCTGAAGAAAAATCTTGATATTTGAAACCGGATAAAAATAATATGAAAAACGAGAAAAACAACCAAAGGGTTCACATAAAAAAGAGCGTTGAAGATGTTTCGATATGTTTAAAACACTAAAACAAAGCTCTAATTTTCGAAAGGTTCAATGAGTTTGTTTTTGATAAGTTTAATGTTTTAAACATCATCCTTAAAATGTATACTTTTTAATGTCCCTTGACGACATAATATTTGCGAATACTGCCAAGTCGTTCATTTCCCCAGCCGTTCCCGTCAATGCACAAGAAATACAAGTAAATTGATGGTATGGATGTACTCTCACGTTGAAAATAAAAACAGCAAAGATCTTATCAATCAAATAAGCGAAGACTTTGCTTACCTTCGGGTTTATACTGTGCAAGAATAGCCACAGAGCTACCAGCTCCCTTCAACGCGGCTGCAGCCTTTTCGTGGGTCGCGTCTTGCAAATCTGTATCGTTCACCTAAACACAAAAACACACAATTTCAAAGATTACAGACGAAATTCTGATTATATATCTTAAACAAAAATCTCAAATCACCAACAACTTTACTTTGAAAAAGAAATCTAAAAATGTCACGCACTATGGGCTATTCATATTACAACTTGTTCAGATTTTTTTTTTAGAATGGCGATAAAATGACTCGTGCTCTTCGCCTCGACCATTCTGCATTGTTTTGCTGATCTGAAATTCGCCATTTATAATTCATCACACAAGCCCAAATCACTGAACACACTACTTCAAGGCTGCAATTAAAAGCGGAGAATATTCCTCGTTGATTTGAACACTTTGTGATTTAAATTTTAATGTAAATTGGGAAAACATTAGGCCTGCTTTTGATATCCTATATTGTACGTTTCATGCCGAAAAAAAGAATATTTCTGTCAGGCTTATTAGCATTCTGAGGTTAAAACCCCGAGCAAAATTATAATCCTTTATAGAAATAGTATCTATAACGATTTCGATTGAAATATGAATATGAATCAATGACCTCTCAGATGGTAATTTTTAAAAATTAATACTATCTTTTTGAGTTGTTCATATCTCGCCGGCCTGCTGTAGCAGATATCACCTCCAAGATCTCAGTGATAACACAGAGTCAAAATAAAATTTCAGTCAAAATTGCTTCGTGTGTCGTAGCAAGAAATCGGCTGAATACAACTCGGCCAAACAGAAAATGCAGAATTCGCCATTTCACAATAAAAAGCATCGCAACGAAGAGAAGAATCAGTGGAATATTAGCGCTGTCATTAAGTATATCCTACTCGCCGAAAGAAAAGACATGCACCGAGTCTTAATTTTAAGAGAGTTGAGCATTTGTATAAATAGTAGGAAGGAAGGCAATCAACTGCAAGTAACCAACACTGTAAACAAAAATTCACCAATTTAAGTATTCGTGTAACCTCATGAAGTAAAGTTTTTTCTTGCTTAAAAGGTGCTTTTTTCTCTTTGATTCTACGCCCGCCTCGAAAGAAACAGGAAAAACACTATGATTATGTTTTTTTCTATTAAAATAAGCTCAGTCCCCAGGACTTAATACGGGTCTTACCGCCAAAATCTGATCGCCTCTTCTCAGTTCCCCACTCAAATCAGCCACACCCCCGGCCAGAATGAATGAAATGAAGATTCCTTCACCATCCTCGCCTCCAACAATGTTGAAGCCGAGTCCTGTGGGGCCCTTGTTCAATATCACCTTCCTGGGTTCCCTGTGAAGCAACGGAGTATTCAAGTTAACAAAACAGAAACCAAAGTTCCTTCCCTGATTTAATTAATTTAATTTAATCAAACCAGCAAATTATTAATGTGGTGAATCTGTGCCTGAGACAATCTGTGACCATTCACACGAAAGCCGCAGTGCAGTACCTTCCTGTGGTGCTATTTAATATGCTGTAAAATGTGGTTCTAGCTTTTTAAGACAGTGGTTGAAATCTTAAAGTGCAATCGTTGAAATGAAAGCTATTGAGCCGTGCTTTGTTGCAGTGCTGTTTATTATGCGCTGCAAAAAGGTTTTAAGTTTCAAGTCTGTGGATGAAAAACCTATTGAGCAGTGCGTTCCTGTTTTTAGTTATACTCAACCATACACAATCACCAAACCATCACGGTTAGGTTCATTATTAGGGTCAGAATTAAGCCTTCAGTTCGACTATCACTTGTGTTAGAATTATATTAGAGCAAGCATTATTATAAGGTTTAAGGCTATTGGTGATTGTGTATCGTGGAAAACAACTTATTTACCCTGGTAGAAATATGCCTAGTTTTATTGTTTAGGAATCTGCAGACTTGTAAATTAACCGTGGTTACCTTGTGAAGCCATCATCCTCAGGCACTGCAGGAGCTTGCGGCTTCTTTAAACTGTTTGTATGTTCTCTTGGCAAAGTATCTTCCCGTGCGGGTGGGGGTGGTGAGGGAGGTAAGGTTGGTGTTGGTTTCTCTTCCTTTGGAGGGGATGGTGGGGGAAGTGGGCCTATAATATTGATCAAACGGATTAATAATATTATTCACTCTCCAGTTAATATTTAATTTTATCTAACCGCACTCTTAAATCTGATCGACTATAACCTGTGAATTAAGAGGACAAAATGTGCTTAATACCATGCAGCTGGACAGCACATGCCATCACTTGCACTGTAACAGTGGGAAGCAAAGTAAAGTGTAAATCATTACTTACTGGACTTGACAGCATCTTGGTAACGTGGAGGAGGTGCGGCTGGTGGTGAGTCAGGGAAGGACATACCCACTCTTGCGACCACTATGACTACTCTTTCCCGCGTTTTCTTCAAAGCAGCCACAGCATCTTCATGTGTGACGTCTTCCAGCGATGTATCATTCACCTGGAATGAGAAAAATAAAAAACTGTCAAGTGACAAATTAACAAGCACTGTAATCATAAACAAGGCATTGATTCAGTTTCAGAGGAAATCCTACTCAGAATCCAACTAAGAACCTTCAAGAATCTTTAGTCAAGGATCCCTAGGATGCAGGGTTCCAGATACGATTTTAAGGCAGGGTGACAACAAGGAATTCTAATGGATCAAACTCCCACTGTGCTCCCACCAAACCATTATAAATTTTCTATTAATTTGCCAGGTCATGTAGCTGACCTTGAAGGGTTTTTGACCTAAGACCCCCCTCTTACCTGGAACACTGAAGATTCACAAATACAAAGGTATGTTTGCTCTGTGTTGAGACCCCATAGGAAGGGCAGAACTAAGCAAGGGCTAATGGAGTCCAACAAGAAAATGGAGGGGGGGGGGGGGGGGCTTTCCTTTTGTATGGAAAACCCGGTTGTTCCGGTGGTAAATCAAATGGAACATACTTTCCCACTAGAAAATGTGGAAAAAAAAAAAAATAAATAAAAATAAAAAGGAATACTTTTATAGGTAGTTCCCTTTACTCATTTTGCCGGAATGATAGGAAAATCCTGTACCGTCTGCTGTGTCCCACTAGTTCCATGCTCCTTGTTAAATTAAATGCACAATTTGGTGCTGTTTTTGTTAGTACCCAGTCTCTTAAAGAGAAACTCAGTGTTAAAGGAACACGCTCGTCCCACTCCATTTTGATTGAGGAAAATTGTCTGTTCCTTTTAACAGAAAAATCTCCCTGGGAAGGATTGTAAAGGATCCTGGGGGAATTTAAGTATGACAGTGGGTATATCCTTCCCTGTATCACAGCTACCAGTTACTTTCTATTCTGCACTAAACTTAATCCTTAACAGTAACATAAATCTTACAATGTGCCCACCCAAAGCACATCTATTAGTGAAGAGATCTACAATTGTTTGCAGGTTTGATCAGTGCATTTAGGTCACAAAAGCACTATTACTCACTCTCATGATTTTATCTCCAACTTGTAACCGTCCATCCTGCTGAGCTGCTCCACCATCAATAATTTTAGTAATGTAAATCCCATCATCATTGGGAACATGCTGGTTTCCTTTGCCACCTGCAATGCTAAACCCAAGGCCTGTACAAAAGGAAACACCTTTCTTTAATTCACTGGGCACATGCTGGTAAAACTGACAACTGTACACAAGAAAGAGTCTGTTACCCAATCAATGATAAGTTTTAGAAGGTCATAATCTATTTTAAAGTGCACCTAACTCCAAAATATTTTTCCAATGATATAAAACTTTCTACCTTTCCAAAACATGTAGCCTTAATTTCCAGTTTTGAACGTTTTTATTGTCTTCAAAACTTACAATGGACTTAGCATCATTTGGTACAAGTCCGATTCAGAAGGAGTATGTTGGTATTGCTGATGCCATTATGTTGTTATGCTGCTGGTGTGAACCAGACTTAACATTACAACTAGAGAAGGAATGGTTAGCCACAATGTTTCAGTTTACTGCTTTAAAATGGTCAGGTATCTGAATTTCTGAAAGCACTGTGTAAAGACCAGCTCACTTTCAATGTTGTGATAATATCACAAAGTGATATACTTCAACAATCACAGCAGAAATTATGATCAAAACCCAGGGATCTATTCCTTCTGTATTCTGTATCACAGAGTGCTTTGAAACACTGCTATATCTCACCCTTTGTTCCCTTCATTAATATTATTTCTTCAGTCTGCTGCACTCCTGTAATGGGCTGAGGTTTCACTCTCTTTAAGGTCTATGGGTTCAAACAAAAATCACTCCTATTAGTCAGGCCTGTCTTAAGCAATGTGCTATTTACCACAATTGCTGGTAATCTCGCAATCTGATTGGCTAATTTGCTGTTGTCGATTAGAGTCTAGACAATGCTGCTCGCGTCAACGTGTCACGCAATGCTCTTTTTTCAGCTCGCGCTCTGAAATTAACATTTTCTTTGACGCTGATATTGTGGTAAAAAACAAATAAAATGTGGTTTAGCATTGTCTATACTCTTATTGACAACAATATTCGTCATCACAGTGGTCAAAATTTGTTGTGGACTCACTCGGCTGCCGAGTGAGTCCACAACATTTTGACCACTGTGATGATGAATGTCGTTGTCGATAAGAGTATAGACAACGCTAAACCACATTCGATTTGTTAAATAGACAGTAGTGCAACTCCAATATGATTTGGATTTTCCATAACAATGAATGGTATAGAAAACAAGCAGCGCACATTCATGCATGTAGCTGTTGTAGTCCAATTTTATCCTTTGCTCACTTTTTATTTTCTTTGTTCTTGTGTATGGTAATGTATCATAATGAGTACAAAACAAGAGAAAATACAAATTGAACCAAGGATACAATTAAACCACAACATAGCCACTAGAATGGGCACTAAGACCATGTTGGTGATGGCCTTTAACCCTTGATCTACCAAAATACATAGATAATAAGCTTGAGTGTTAGCAGCTTGGGAAAGCTGTTGTGGCCTCGTAAGACCCTATCTAGGGGTAACTATTGTGGTCACTTTGCCTATGGCGATAGTATTGCAATAGTTGAGATACTACTGCAATACTATTGCGATAGTAGTGAGTACTATTGCAATACTATTGTGATAGTGACAATGTAGTATTGTCGTTATTTCTTTCATAACAAGGCATGGCCAATATATTTGCTCCCCTCCCAGCCCAAAGCAGAAGTGCTTCAATATGCTTGTCTTTCTTTTTTTGCTTGTAAGATTTCAAGACTCCGGATGAGCCTTCATGTCTGCCATGTTTGTTCACAATGCGATAATAAATTCTACTAAAAGGGGTGGAGATAAAATTCAAACCACCATTTTGAATGCAGCTAAGACCCTGGAAATCAGTGCTCAACTGTTTGAAAGCTGTGATAAATAAAGTTCATTCCATACAGTTTATTTATTTTTTTTTTTTTTTGGAGGGCGAGGGTTACTTAAAATGACAACAGCAGCAAAATATTACCAGTGTCACAACACCTCCAGCAGCTTTCAGGGCTTCCACAGCTTGTTGGTGAGTAACATTCACGGTTGATACAACATTTACAGCAACAATGCAGTCTCCAACACTATTGAAAACATAACAAACACAGTGTAACCCTTGATGGAATCAAATAGCTAATCTAATAAGGGGGTTATGGTTAACTGTGATGCTGTGTTGGTGGGGAAAATTATTTCAAATGGGTGTCTGGTTTCATTACCTTCCCTTTATAGTACAATAACATTAATTGGCTGACATTAAAAAATTTCAGAGTTGACAAAGGGCTGATGCTTGTAACATTACACAACTGTTTAGTCTCTTTTCAGCTGTCAATTTACCCAAACCCTCGTCAATTTACCCAAAACCTCATTCTATAAAACCAAATTCTCCTTGACAGAAATGAGTCATCTACACTAGGGGAGTGGGAGGGAGGAAGCTGTGTTGTGTTGTGTTGAAACCATTTGCCACCCCTTTTCAATTGTGTTGAAACATGTTGAATGGAAGTTGAATTGATGTTGAATGAGTTTAAAAGCGTTTAGACTTTGCTTCAATATCCATTCAACATTTTTGTTATCACCACGGTAGTTGAAGCCATTTGCCACCCGCTTTCAACAATGTTAGGTATGCACGTGCACACAATTTTTTTTTTTTCAAAAATGTATCTATGGTAACAATCACGGAACTGAATACCAGGCCTCTCATGAAGCTTTGTCGAATCAAATGTTGATGAAGTACTGACATCCTTTTTACCACCCCTGGTGTTCAACATCGTTCAACAGGGAACAACAAAATCCAACACACGTTGAAGCAAATGTAGCCTGCGTCGCAGACGTAAACTAACCCCGGTTAGTAACATCTGCGAAAGCAGTGCCAAATTCCTTGTTCTGTACCAGAATTTGATTATATGCTGTGATTGGCTCGTCAACAAAAGGCTTTTGTTGACGAGCCAATCATAACGCATACTCAAATTTTGGTACGGAACAAAGAATTGGGCGCTGCTTCACAGACGTTACTAACCGGGGTTAGTTAACGTCTGCGAATGCAGGCTGAAGCAAAAGTTGAAGCTGTTTGCCCTGGTCTTAAGACCATCAGACAGGTTGAAGATCAAACATCGTCGGCCAACAAGATAACACATTGTCGTTCATTTGAACACTGAGTTGGGAGTTGTTAGTGGTTGTTTCCAGTTGAAACTACTACATCCAACAACTGCCAACCCCTACAAACAACATCCATCTTGGTGTCCACAGTGTGCAACCAACATGTGTTGGGTTCACAACAATGTTGAAGGTTGCTGGCCAGTAAAGTTGGAAGTGTTTGCACAGGATTATAAGATCTCTTACTTGAGCCTGCCATCCTCTGCAGCCGCTCCTCCTTTGATAATTCTTGTGATGTAGATTCCATAGTCGTTATCAATGTGAGGATTGTCTGTCCCTCCACCAATACTAAACCCAAGCCCAGTGGTGCCCTAATCGAAAAAGACAATTTAACATCTTACAACCTCTTGATCGGTTGGATTAAAGGACCACGGTTACGATATTTTGGGTCATTATTACAGAAATAAAAAAAAACCACTTAAATAATGCAAAACAGTGAAATAACAAATTTTCAGGGAAGATAAGCACCAAAGAGACAAGAATAAATGCAAATGGCAAGGATGGTGAAGGATGGAGAAGATGGTGAAGGGAAGATAAGCACCAAAGAGACAAGAATAAATGCAAATATGGTGAGAATGGTGAAGGATGGAGAAGATTGAAACGGATTACAAATGACCTTTTTGAAAAATTTAGCCTCAATTTTTCAAAAAGGTCATTTGTAATCCGTTTCAATCTTCTCCATCCTTCACCATCCTTGCCATATTTGCATTAGCCTGCAGTGCAGGCGTTATTTTGGAACAGAACGACAGACGAGGTTTTCGATGTCGCCATCTTGGATTGTTGCTTGACCGGTAGAGGGTTGGGACAGAAGGCGAAGTGGCAGAGGGCGAAGGGTGGGGCACGTGAAATAACGCCTGCCCGCAAAGCCTGTGAAATTGTTGAACGCCCCCTAATTAGTAGCGCTTGCTCGCCTTTCCGGAAATGTGTAAGCAGCCAATGAAAATCTATTTCTTTTCTACCGGAAGCCAAAAATTTACTTCCGACAAAAACATCGACACACGTGTATTTGTCAAGTCTGTGAAAAACAGGAATCGAGCGAGCGAGTATGCGAGTGAAATTATGTCGGAAAGACGTCCTAGCGACAGCTGTAGGATTTGCAAAAGCTCTTTTAAAGTGAAATTTGGAAACATTCCCGGCAAACAAGTGTACTCATCGTCGGAAAATCTTTTTAAACCCTGACAGAGGAAGGACAGCCTTGGAGTTGTGTTAGCAGAAGTTTGTAGTCGTGTGGGAAACGTTGTTTACGTGATTGATTTAGTTCAGGAAGGCCCCGTCCTGCTGCGTGTGAGAAATTACATAGCAGCACTTGGTAAACATTGTTCAGGAGGAAACTAGACAACGCGCACTACATTGAAAGCACTTACACTGCGTTTTACGCGGAAATCATGTGCGCTAAATTAGACATCTCCACAACTCTACGAAACCAACGAAGTGCTAGAAATTTCATACATTGTCGCACAAGCAAAAAACATGAAAGGATAGAAAACCGCAGTTCACAGTTGGCAACCTGGAAAGCCAATAGAAATCCAGTATTTTCGATCCGCCTAGTGGGTATAAAAGCACAAGCGAAAACTTATGCCAAACAGAATGCTTTGTCATTCTCACAAAAAGAACGACGTTGCCTAAAGAGCAACTCGAATCAAGCCATTCCCGGTAACTGATGAGATCCACAAGGGAGGATCGAAACCATGGTCTTGCCTATCATAAACTGGCATTAACAAAAGGAGGAAAGTACTAAGCTCCCGCAACAAAAACTTCAGTCACAGAGCGGAGCGCGGAAACGACGATAAAAGCACAGCCGTGACTAAAGCTAAACGATCTATTCCAGGTGCTGCATAGCTCTCTAAGAAGCTACAGTGCTAAAGAAAGGATCGAAAGACAAAAAGCTGTGATAGAAGCACGCCATCTTGCTGCAAATACAAACGGCCGGGCCCGGCAAAACAAAAATTGCAAGACAGATTATTACACGGCTCAAAATCCTATCCTTACAAAGATAACTGGCTGTACCGTCTCCGGAATCACTTAAATGAGCCAAACCAAACACAGATAAAAATGCCTCAAAGGGCGTAAAAACCACAGTCGCTAAACAGAAACAACAAAGGTTCAAACAAACAGGCGTTGAAACTTGTAACCCAGAAGTGACCTTTGAGATCAAGTATGCCACATTTAAGCACATGGCTTCATTTAGTCGCTAACAAGAAAATCCTCTAAATCATCATGTTAACCCGCTGAAAACATACAAGAAGCTTAATGGGTCAAAAGACCGAGATAGAAGCGACAAACATGTGAGTAGGAGACGTGTAGGCCTTCCACCCCCATTTTACGTGAAACGTAAGAGAAAAATCAAACCTTTGTCCGGTCCACGTTTCCACAGTGTGTGACTCGTCGACAATTATTGCAGCAAGGTTTTGGTGCAATGGTGAACTGCTCTTTTTCAGGGAAGAGAGAAAAGGCTTAGCTAATATTTCCTCTGCGGACGCAAAGATTATCTGGTATTTACCATTCTCAACATCTTCTAATCTATCACTAGCTAGTGATGTCGCCGTCAAACCCATTGAAGATGCTTCCGTTAACTGATCTTGTACGATGCTTTTGAGCGGACAGACAACAATCACACACGCAGCTTTCGACGATAATATTTGTTTCACACGAATCAACAACTGAAAGATGAGGCTTTTCCCAAAGCCCGTCGGAAGAACTGCTAATAAATCGCTTCCATGAACAAGGGTCGAAATGGCTTCCTTTTGCTCAGGTCGTAATTCACGCGACATACCTAGCTAAGAGAGAAATAAAAGCGCTTCTTCGAGTGCAGCATCAAAGCTTAGCGAGTCCGCCATTATCTCTGCAAATCAGAAGGAACGGCCGGAAGAAAAACTATCTTAGATTGACAGCTATCGATCAATTTGCAATCTACCGCACCAATCAGAGACCCCGTCTATCTGGTGTACGGGTTCTGCAAGCGAACAAACACTGCGGGCAGGCGTATTTTTCGCCTTCCCTCCCCTCCCCCCACGCCCATTTTTTTCCACCTCGCGCCTACTCCCTCGGCAAATTTTTCCTCGCCCCAACCCTCCACAGTTACCAAATCCAAGATGGCGCCCTAATGCGAAAATGTGCACTCGCGCGCCCAAAATACGCCTGCACTGCAGGCTATATTTGCATTTATTCTTGTCTCTTTGGTGCTTATCTTCCCTGAAAATTTGTTATTTCACTGTTTTGCATTATTTAAGTGTTTTTTTTAAATCTTCTCCATCCTTCACCATCCTTGCCATATTTGCATTTATTCTTGTCTCTTTGGTGCTTATCTTCCCTGAAAATTTGTTATTTCACTGTTTTGCATTATTTAAGTGTTTTTTTTAATCTTCTCCATCCTTCACCATCCTTGCCATATTTGCATTTATTCTTGTCTCTTTGGTGCTTATCTTCCCTGAAAATTTGTTATTTCACTGTTTTGCATTATTTAAGTGTTTTTTTAATCTTCTCCATCCTTCACCATCCTCGCCATATTTGCATTTATTCTTGTCTCTTTGGTGCTTATCTTCCCTGAAAATTTGTTATTTCACTGTTTTGCATTATTTAAGTGTTTTTTTTTTAATCTTCTCCATCCTTCACCATCCTCGCCATATTTGCATTTATTCTTGTCTCTTTGGTGCTTATCTTCCCTGAAAATTTATTTCACTGTTTTGCATTATTTAAGTGTTTTTTTAATCTTCTCCATCCTTCACCATCCTCGTCATATTTGCATTTATTCTTGTCTCTTTGGTGCTTATCTTCCCTGAAAATTGTTATTTCACTGTTTTGCATTATTTAAGTGCTTTTTTTATAATCTTCTCCATCCTTCACCTTCCTCGCCATATTTGTATTAATTTTATCTTGTCTCTTTGGTGCTTATCTTCCCTGAAAATTTGTTATTTCACTGTTTCGCATTAGTTAAGTGCCTTTTTATCTCTCTAATAATGACCCAATATATCGTGACCATGCTCCTTTAATGTGTGAAAGATAAGAAATGGTGAAAGACTAAATGTATGGGCTCCTGATAGGGAGTTGAAAAACTGCAAAATTACTGTGAGGCCCTGTTTACATGGAGGAAACTTGTCCCGGGTAGAAGGGTCACTTGCCTACAAGAGCTACCCTGGGCAAGCCAAACAGAGTAATAACATAGCAGAATGTACAATCTTTAAACAAACATTCCATCTATTTCACATACATTAGCAATCAGGAAAACAACAAATGGCAATTTTAGGTGATGCACAGAACGTCCAGTATCACATTAACTACTGACTTCCGACGATAAAAGTAATAAACTCAACGTCCTTCTTTTATCAAGTTTTGCAACTCACCCCCTCTTATATCACTCAGCACTAAAAAGAGTTGCAGAAACACATATACAAGCTTTGTAAAACTTACCCTTTCTAAAACAATGTCCACATATTGATAATCCACAGAGTCAACCAAACCATTTTCCTATAAAGGACAACAAGAATAACAGAATTGAAATGAAACTCTCTTGATATCGGACCAAATTATTCCAACTTGCACATGGGTATGGTGAGTCAAACTTGAGGCTAATTAAGGTTTTAACTTACAATTCCAAGGTCATTTTACTCAACTTTGGTACAAAGTGAAACAACTCAGATGCCATAACCTTAATGCCAATGTTAAAATAATTCCTGAAAAATCTGCAAGTGATTCACTGTGCAGCTTTGAAACATGTACAAGACAAGAAATTTGCTACAAATTTGAAAGTGGCCTTTATGACCATCCAAGCTGGATTAATGCTTAGAGCATAGTCGATCATAATCCAATTCTGGGTTATTTTTGTTGAAGAGCCTCTCAGTCAGCGTGACGGACAATGCATGACTCTGAATGATTAAGATGTTTTAAATTTGGTCATGTGTACAGCTTTAGTCTTGGTGTCGCATAGTCAATAAGATTTGGAACATGAGCGTTGATTGTATGGTCGGTGGTTCAAGCAAGGGTGGCATCAAAGTTTTCCTTTTAACCCCTGTTTTTTCCTTTTCTCTTGCTCTGTTTTTATTTTTATCAACGCTTAAGCTGTAAAGTGATTTTGCCATTTGACAGGGAAACATGTTGATGGTGATTCTATGGATATTTGCTACTGAAACACAAAGCCAAGCCAAAGCCGACTGCCGATGAAGCTTGACAAAACACTGGCACTCCACTTTGTGTGTAAGTAAGAGGGTTTGCAAAAGTTCTTTGGGAACTGGGTTGGGTAATTTACCTAGTAAGGGACCTTGAGTCCTTTTGTAACTTACCCATGATTCGACAAATCATTAAATAAATAAATTTATTGCTCCAAGACATATTTGTGGTTCTATTTGGTTGTCAGCCTACCCTTTTTCTCTGAGATTTACGGACAGCTTTGTTCAAAAGCTACATTTTAATTGTGACAGTGTGATGTTGTGGGGGTAGAAAGACAATTCATAAACCAGTCTGCCTTGCTCATCATCAGAAAATAAACAAGCGGCTACAATTAGCCTAAACTCTTGACTGCAAAAATATAGTGTGTATGGATTTGGCTGGATACAAGAGAAAAAGACAAGTAAATGTCCTCCTTACATCGGATGCATTGCGATTTAAATATTTGTACCCTGTCAACACATATCCCTTTAAAACTGCCAAATTGCTTTACAGGTCAAGCATTGATAACAATAATAACCTTTTTGCAGAGTTACATGAGCCCACTCAAGTTACGTACTGACAGACCCTCATTCCCAACCCCTTCTGTGCATTGGCATGTGCTGGACACGTGCGCTGATCAAATCGTGACACGAAGACGAAAAATAATACAAGAGGCTACAATTAGCCTAAACTTGTGCCTGCAAAAATATGGTGAGTATGGATGTGCTGGGATACGCTGCTCCATATAATAATAATAACAATAATAATAATTATAATAATAATAATAAAAATAATAATAATAATACATTAATGCGTTACCTTCTGTGCATTGGTGCGTATGACACATGATGATGACTTAAACCCTTTTTTGGCAGTGCTGCGTGCTGGACACGTGCGCTGACCCAATCACAATCGCGACACGAAGACGAAAAATAATGATAATGATAAAAAGATTCAGAGCCGAATCCTAGACTCGTTGCCTTTCAGGCACAAGTAATTAAAATAAGCATGTTATTCACCGGCTTCGGTAGGTCTGTATAGGGAAAAACTGTGCCCTTGAGCTGTCCTCAAGATCTTCACAACAGTTTTCCCTATATGGACCTCCAGGCAGGTGAATAACATTCTGGGAGACTCCAGCAACAAATTCTAGAGATGACCCTAACAAAACTTGTGAAGGGCTGATGTGATACTTTCCTTTATACAAGTTCACAAGCTAAGGTACATCTGTAATATTATGAGAAATGATTTGATAATTCACACCAAACCATCATGTAATTATTGTTGTTGCTAGAAATTTCATGGTATTTTTGAAGATTTAATTTGAGTTATTTTTTATTTCTGAGAAAGAACAAAACAAGAAAATGAAAAAACAACATTCTTTGCCATAATTCAGCCCTTGGGACTTTTTGCCATAAACTCAAACAAAGCTTGTTTCGAAAACATCAAATGGAAAAATGAGTACCATTCAAAGAATTAAATACAAAAAACTACAGAAACATGACAATACCATTACTGAATTTGAAACTTAAAATTTGCCAAGCACCTTTTTAAAAAACATTTTTTTTCTAAAACTGTATCTTCTTTAAAAACAAAACAATATCAGTGAGGAAAATTACTTCCTAGCAGCTGTATACAGACATTAAAATTTACAACAGAGAATATTAACACTGAAAATCACTGACTGATTTTGAGCAAACAGAACTGAGATGTACAGTTTGTGAAATTTTGGACTATATTCAAAAATATTTCACAGCTCAGTGAGCTTCAAATTCATTGAACATCTCAATAAACATGTGCTTATTCAAGCATTTAAAAAATTCAGAAAGAAGTGTGTTTTTTATTTACATAGGCAATCAAACACACTCCAAGGTTCTCTTTTTATAAGACATTCAGCTGTTAACAGCAGAAACAAACAGATATGATAGTGTTTATTCAAATCTTTGAACTGATAAAATAACAGAAGTACAAATTTGATAAATTTTCAAGCTTTTGAAGACTGAAAAAATATCAAAAACAAACAGACCGAAGGAAAGCGCTCGCAATTAATAGCTTTCATTGACATGAGCACAGTCAAACATTCCAACCACAAACTAGAATGTTACAACTAAACTACACAACACAACATTTGAATCAAGAAAGCAAGAGATTGACTATCCACATTACCCAAGTTTTATCCAAAATTTACAGCATGTAATATTCTTCACTCTGATAACAGATTGTTTTAATAAGCACAATGCTACTCGCTTCAGTGATTAATGCACTACACGTCATTATTCACAAAAATGTTTATAAAAATGTTTTTCTATGTTAAGGTCCACACTTACCAAGCCTTCATCGACATGTGTTGTTTCTGATGTTGTTTTACCCTGTAAGGAAGATCAACAAAAACCCAAACACATGAAGCTTAGCAAGGAAATCACTTTGAGAAACAACAACATGTCTGAGAAGATGACACAGCACAGTGAATCTATATCAATACCCAGCCAAAATTTGTACAGGATTTCAGCAAATTCTTCATTCTGTAGTTTAAAGTGCAAGCTTATGAATTTTTCTCAGCTAACATCCCCCAGTGGTCTCAAGAAAGCTGTGAGATATACACATAAATGGAATCTGATCATAAAGCAGACTGTAAGCCTCACTAAGTAGTGGGAACTATGCATGATAACAAGCTTATTATTGTTAGGAAATTATGCAATCCAGACTAACCACTCAACTAATGCAATTACATTGAATATATAATTTATCCATCACTGCACAATTTAAAATATTGAAAAAATAAAGGAGACAAAGACACAAAAAAATCACTGGGTAAAAGGACATTTTTCAGAATTGAAAATGGTGTGATATATAATCTAAAATATAACCACAGATACTTCCATGTTTGGTAAAAATCCAAAACTCTCAGCATAACAAAAGAAAAAATAATTAATTGTGACAAGAGGAGTAATGGACTGACAATAAAATGCCCTGTTCCCTCATCCTGGTGAGCCAATGACGTACTATTTGCTTTTTCCTTGATTCTCCATGCATATTAGGCTACTTTTAACTTGATAGTTCAAAGGAATAAACAAAGGCATCATCCAGGAAATGTGTAATTCTGATTTAAAATTAAAAGTTATTCTATGACATGAGTTTATTTGGACCCATTTTCTGTCTAGTTCTGAAGAATCTAGAAATTCAAAATCTGTTTTTCAAGAGTCTGGAAATTAATTGTTATTTTATTCTGGTATATTACATTGTCATGGTGAACTTCATAATTAATTACAGTCATGTTAGTGTGAATTTAAGTGGTTTTCTTTCAAATTATCATTCAGGGAGGGGGGGGGGGGGAGAGAAGGATGGATAAAGCCATGTTTTCTGTTCATAACCACTACTCTTTCAACTGGATTGAAAATTAACATGAGAACAAAAGTCACACATTGCTTGAAAATAAGCATTAAACTGTTGGTTTCACTACTGAGTAATTTGAAGAAACATCTACATGACCTCAAAAAATAGTTCAATTACAGGAAAAACCCAAGACATGCTTATCAGATAAGCACAGTGGAACATTGGGAAGTATATCGTGGACGTCACTGTAACAAGGGAAAAAGCATGATACATATGTCATAAATAAACTGCAAATTGTTTGGCAGCTGTCCTTGTGGTTTGTGGTTAATTTTTGTGATTTAGTTTTCCTTCTTATAGGTTGCAACACCCTTAACAAATTTAAAGTTAAAACGAAAGTCTTCGCATTTTGTAGATATGAACAATAAACACAGTTTACCAACCTGAAAGCTTTCTTGTTGAACACTTTGTATGATGGTTGATGTTATCATGGGAGAGGGAACTGTTTCTCCATTCAAGCCACCCTGGAAAAAAACAATTCCTTGTTACCAAGTTGTTTGCATTAAAGAAGCTTGGTCACAATATTTTTGGGTAATTATTGGAGACATAAAAATGTACTTAAATAATGGGAAACAGTGAGATAACAATTTGCAGGAAGATAAACACCAAAGAGACAAGAATAAATGCAAACATAGCAAGGATAGTGAAGAATAGAGAAGATTGAAATAGATTACTTTTTGGGAGCCCAAAACTCTGAACCTTTGAAATTCAGGGTGCCCAGCATAGTAATTTCTTTCAAAAATTATTTCCTTGCAAAAGTAAGTCATCGGGGGCCACTGGGTGCCACTAGAGCACAGCGCCCCTGGTCAATATTCATGAAAAAATCTTGGACCAGAGAAACAGTCTGGATAATTGAGGTTTGACTGTGTAAGGGGTAGATTCAGGGAGGCTAACAATCTCAGGCCAGTTTGAGGAAAACATCTCGACAAATTGATCATGTTGTCTATTCTTTGGATGGCCTCCTATCATTACCAATACAACTTTAAAAACCTTTACTCTGGAAATGTGCACACATAAACTCTGTAGAAAAAGACTGCTAGTAGTCTCTAAATTTGGCGATGGAGTGTGGGATGGGAGAAAGACGCATCTCCTCACAAGTCTGTGAGTTAAGTCCAGTGACTGTGTAAATGTTGAACACATGCAGTCTTGCAATATGCCACACTGAAAATGGATTTTATCAGTTGTTCTCCCTAAAAGTAGGGCTGCCATTCAGCTTAGTTGCAGACAGCTCCACAAGGGATGAAATTAGTCAAGGACGAAAGATTGTCCTGCTCTTGTTGACTTTCAGTCATTTTCAAGCTCTTAGTGGCTAGTTATCCTCAGATTATTTGCTGGCTGCTACTACTGTTAGCCTGCATCGCAGACGTAATCTAACCCCAGTCAGTAATGTCTGCGAAGCAGCGCTGAATTCCTTGTTCTGTGTACCAGAAATTGGACATCTGCTATGACTGGCCTGCCAACAAAAGCCTTTTGTTGACAGGTACACAGAGCAAGGAATCACAAACATTACTGACCAGGGTTAGTTAACATCTGCGACACAGGCTACTACTCTCAGTCTTGCCAAAGAATGAGAAGTTCTGGGTGAAAGAGTAGTAGTGGAGAGGGAGGCTGCCCACGTCCCCCTTCCCACCACCCCTTCAGAGTTAGCAAAGAAAAGGAAGAAAAATAAAATTTCAAGTAGCACCAAAATCTATTGTAAATTAGTACAAATCTACTAACATTCTATCATGAATGTCATACTCTGATTGGCTACGCTACTCACTATCTGTTCTGTGATAGATAGTGAGTAGCAGTTGTCAACAAAATGGTGGCCGCTTCTTCGTATTTTCGAAGTGTCTGCGAGGAGGAGTTAGATACCTTACTCGTTTAGTTTTGAACGACTAGTAGATTTCTACTAAAACAATTAGATTTCTATGTGTGATTCAGGCTGCGCCCTCATCAGCTATCACATGATAGAAATCTCTATGTTAAATATTGTAGAATCAGTATGTAAGCACTAGAAAATAACATTGGCTATGTGAGAACGAATATATGAAAATCATATATTTGCAGGAAAATCATATATTTTGACTATTTAAATCCTAAGGTTGAAGTAAAAAAATTGTCCCAAGAGGTTGGAAGCTGATAGCATCCTGAACAAAACTCCAGAATTTTAAAATGTAAAGGCTTGATTTTTATATATTTTGCCCATTATTATAATACTGAAATATTATTCAACCCAAGCGAAAATCTCAAATACAAAACATTAGGCCATTGTGCCAGACAAACAATACACAAAAAAATAATAAACTTCTTTCTTGATTTAATTACTAAACAGGTTGAATGATTTGGTTGAGACTTTTTAAACTTAAAGCCTGCATGAGAGCTAAGAAAAAATAATAAGATTAAGATCAAACCAAAAAAAATTGCCTTTCGTGGACTTTGCGAAACACGCCGGGTTCACGAATGATTATATTTCCGAAGTAAAACAAACCAATGTATCACCTACATTTACATAACGATGAAAAAAACTTCAGACGGATATTTATCAATCTGATTACGCTAAAACAAAAATTAAAATGGTTCAAAATGAAGGGATTGTCTAGATTTTAACAGGTGAATTAAAGGCACAGTAAAACTCAATTAATAAATTTAAAACCGGTGAGAATTTCAGGATCTCTACCTTGAATCATGATAAAACTAATTCTTGATTAACAGATTGCATGTAATTGTGTTTTGCAAACAAGAAGCAATTTTGAAATCCGCAATTTCTATAAAGGAGCAACGTCTCATTCTTCGAAATGCGGCCAATATTACGGGTTTGGAACACGCAAGGTGGTCGATCCCTTCTAAAAACACACCTTCCAACAAGATTTTGGAGTGATGACAACAAAATGCTAAAATGGTTCGTTTACATGCCACACTCATCAGGAAATAAACTTCAGAATATCACTAATACCTGCTTCCAAACCTCAACCCAATAATATTTTTCTTTCAAACTCACGAGAAAGTACGTAAGTTTATATTCTAACGCACAGTAACTGAAGTAAGCTTACCTTGTCGTGATCAGGGTAGCTTGGTGGAGATTCTACCGGTGAATTATTTTCCCATCGCTGTACGGCTTCCTCAGTCTCCTCAGCTTTCTGCTCTGGTGTTTTTGAATCGTCCAGCAACGTGGTTTCGTAAAACTCTTGTATATCTGAATTTTAATGACACCATAAAATCACTGGGCTTGAGAACAAAACAGCAAGGGGCCTCCAAAACTATGGCAAACGCGAACTTAAAAATATCCCACAAATAGTTCTTGTCTGCTCGGGAGATCACTTTAACGAATAAGGATTGTCAAGACAACTGAAATAAAAAATCTAGTCAGAAATTTGACGATTGAAATTACTCCTTTCCTGTACAAATTGATAAATACTTTTCTACAACACATAACGCCATGAAATGCAAACACTATAACTAAGCTTACCCAGAAGGGCCAAGAATAGGTGACTCTGAAATATCCGTATTACTCTTTCGATGGCTGTACGCAGTGCACGGTCTTGCGGCTTGTTTAACTTCTCATAATAGCGTTCCAGTAAGTCGAGCGCTTTATTGGCATCTGCGAGAAATATATTTGAATTTAATTAGGGTTTTCACAGCGAAGCAGTAATTTTGAGTTCATATGATCACTCTGCAGCATTCACATGAATCTGGGCACGGATCGAATACCTACCTTCTTTACTAACAGGCATGTTCGCCGCTTTCCTCCAGCAAGCTGCGTCGAGCAAACAAGCAATAAGCAAAACAAAAAGCTAGTTTTCAATGTCCCGACTAAAACTTCCCCGTACTTGACCAAAAAGGAAGGCCAAAATTGAGTTCAAACCGTCTCACCAACATTCGGTAAAGTTCAACATGAACGCCTTTTGCGTGCCAGCGGCCACTGAGTGAGTCACGTGCCCATAATTGACCAATCGCGTATAAGACAAAGGAATGAATTGCCCCTTGAAAACGGCGCTCTTTATTGGTCGACAGCCGTGGAACTAATGCTGTAATGAAATATAAATTTATTTAATCTTTTATTTTTTTTTTTTTTTTTTTTATTTTGGTTGTCAACCATGACAGGTCGATACTATGGGCGCGATCCATTTAGGCAAAAATTTCGGTTTGAATTTCCGAAATACTCAGGTGTCAAATGGAACGGTTTTTTCCACTTCAGTGAACCGGTCTCGTCCCATTGGCATAACGCAGATTCCGCCATCTTGCATTCGACATCTGACAGCAAAGGGAATTGGGGGAGCCGAGTGTCTCACCGAAATGAAATGCCAAATGGAACAGAAAATTTCCAGTAATTCCGATATTTCGGGAAAATGGACAACCTCGAGAGGTTGACCAAAATTTTCGAGATGAACTTTCCGGAAATTACCGTTCCATTTACCTCTGAACCGAAAATTCCGGAACTTTTGACTGAATGGATCGCGCCCTATGTTTCTTCAGGACCTTAGAATAAACTTTGGGTAAAGAAGTTTCGCATCGTGCGCATCGTGATTGGCATGATGTTATGGATTAGCAAAGTGGTATTTTATTGATTTCGTGACTGTATGGTAATCCTGTGGATCAAAATTCCACGCAATACCGTTATATTACGTAATCCCACTACAAAAGGCTAATGACTGAAAGAGGAATAAACCAACAAAGCGTTTCTTGTCTTCTTTTCTTTGTTGTGATCGCACGACCACCTATAATCTTACGAAGCCAAAGCAGAAGTAAATATAGCAAAATAACTCCTAATAACATCTTGCTAACTTAAAATATAAGTATAGGCAAGATATGCACAACAGTTAGGGAAACAAACGTAATATTTCGGTTCTTATTACAAGACCATTATCAAACGTAACAAAGATGGTACCGCGTTGAACTTATAAAGAGAGCCAGCTAGGAAGTGTGAGACACTAATTATTGCTACAAGAATGTAGAAAAAATGTAAAGAATTTAAACTAACGGGTTCAGGGCCCGCGTAGCAAGTTTGCAACTGGCCGGGGGCGGGGGACTCACTTCGAACGCGTAAGTCAACTAGGTGGGTTCGGGGGCATGCTACCCCCGGAAAATTTTTTAATTAAAGTCCTCTGAAATGGCTGGAAATCCATTTAAAAACTTAACTAATCATAACTGGCAATTAGTAACGTATAGAAAAATAAGTTCGACTACTTTAAGTATTACTTGCTTTTTACTGTTGAAAAGTGGGGAGGCTAAAGCCCTCCCAGCTCCTCACCCTGCGCGGTTCCTGGGGTCGGTTATTAAAACAACCACATAGTTTTAGACGGAGTTTAACAAAACCGCGTTCCAAAACCATTTTCAATTTTGCCAACAATTATCCCGGTATCTAAACATTTTCCGCTGCTGACGGTAACAAGGAGGTTAAAACTATTTATCTACTTAGAAATAAACTACTGTCCTAAGCCGCGGCCTAAGCTAGACTTTGTTAAACATTGGCCCTACGAGTTCTTTAGTGGCCTTGATGACTGATAGTAAGCTGAGGTTTGTACCTCTTAATTAGTAGAGATTGTAAGAAGCATAGCTGGTTATTATTTTTGTTACTGTACAAGCAATAATTGCATGTGATTTGAAATAATTTGGTGAATATGCGTTGTAAAATTAGCTTCATCTGCTTTGTTGTTAAAACACGCAGGTCGATTATTGGTCATTATTCAGAGAAAAGAAAAACTTAAATGCCTCGCAACCGTGCTTATCGGCTAATCGATTCGAATGCTGTGACAGAAAAATTACAGATTTGCACAAAGTTGTTTTCGTAATGTGATACCTTCCATTTAATACATGACCGCAAGTGAACACTCAAGGTTAAATAATCCACTTCGACCGTCGGAACAAATTTTCCTGCACATATCTTTGTAAAGTTGTGAAGCTAGATTTTAATACAGTACAGACTGTCCGCGTTTAAAGGTTTGCCGAATTTAAGACAAGGTTGGAAGCCTCGCACGTACTGTGAGTATCGATTCGAATTAAAACGTTGTGACAGTTTGATGTAATTTGATCCGGATTATACCACAACTCAATCGCTGTGACGGTTCTATATTTAGAGACATGTTTGAGAATGTTTGGTTTTCACGTGACGTCAGAAAAAAAAACGAAATTAAACATTTAGATTTTTTACTTTCATCAGGTAAATGACATTTTTAAGCCAAGTAACACGCTTTGTTTTGAAAATAGAGCAGTTTGAATTTCGAGTTCTTTTTACAATGCGTGACATCTGGATTGCTTCTGAGAAACATGTCACATACACGTAAACGATTCGCCTTGTGTTTTCGAGTTTTGAATATCCAATATGTTAAGAGAAGTGTCTATGCGAATGTTTTCAAGCTTCGCAGAGAGAAAAATGTTTTGAGAGAGCCAAAGTAAAATCCAGATGTTGCCACTTAATTTAGAAGTAATGCACATGTCATCGGCTTCCCCGTGGGGCCGACACCCGGGCCAACCAGGGAGATATGTGGGGGAATACAAGGAGATGCATGGGATTTTTTGCACGGATTTTTTTGTTTTACGATCAAAGATTAGGGGTGGGGGAATTCACAAGTTTGAAAAGGATGTCACCGGGATTTTCAGCTGAGAGACACCTCACCCAGGGGACTTTGTCTTGAGAGATTCCCCGACCCCCCGGGGAAATTCCTCAAGCTTGCTTGACTGATTTTACAATCCCCCTGGTTAGCCCGGGGATCGACCCCACGGGGAAGCCGATGACATGTGCATAAATAACAACAGCTGACAACGAATATGGATGGCAACTCTCAAAACAGTTAAACGAGCTTTGTTCGTACGTGAACAAAAAGGCCTTGGCCAAAAAGGCCAAAAGCAAACCACTAGCCGGATAGTTTCGAGAATCAGAAAGCGTGCGTCCGGCTTCTGCAGCAGAAATGTATCCCGAGTTAACGCTCATAGACCGTCTTGTTGCAATTTTTAATTCGTCTTAATTCAGCAACTTTGAGCATGTTGGTTGAAAAGCCGCCAGATAGCGGAAAGTACGTCCTCCAAACCATACAAAGTCTCTAATTTTCACAATTTTCAAAAGCCTTTTTACAGCTCCAATTCAACTGAACAGCGTCAAAGTTGGTTGGGTGACCATATTTGAGGTGCTCTTTCATGTAGTGTAGTTTAAAACCTAATTAACAAGCCAGTACTCGTTTCGACAGTGGCTAATTGTATGCATTGTTCCAAAAACGTTAGCCTCCTTCGCAGACCTTCTCTTGGCTCGTCACGGTCTTGGGGAGAAGAGATTAAGTGACGAGCCAAAGGAAGTCTGCTTAGGAGGCTCTAAGAACGTTTGCCCAGCGCCAAATGAGAGAAGGGGTGGGTATAAAAGAATGATAACTGTCACTCAAGAGAAAGCCAAAGCAACCAGATAAATTAAAATTACGATTTATTGAAGGAAATACAGTGTTCTACACGGAAAGGCAAACTAGCAATAGAATTTCGGAAATTCCAGCTCTACACTGGTTTGTAGTCCAGCTTGGACTCCAATTTCTTGTTGTCAGAGACTTTACGAGCAGCCTTCATGAAGTCTTCCTCGATAACGTAATCTCTCTCTGCACGTATGGCGAACATGCCTGAAAAACAAGAGAAAAAGAAGATAAAACAATGTCCGGACCGTTGTAAGCAGGGATTATAAAAAACGGAGATAATTCAGGATGGCACGTATTTAGAGTAATACGGCAGACGGGTGGAACAAAACTGCGAAAGAGTTTTCGATAGTTTCGAAGTTTTTGAAATATTTGTCCATGAGCGCGGACCGCGAAGTGGACGAGAGAACGAAAGAACATCGTTTCGTTTACAACAGACAGTGTGCAGAGGTACATTTATACAGATATCTGAATGTTTGATTTTCTTTCTGTTGTGCCAGAGAGTCAACAAGAAAGGTGAATTTTACTAAAACTGCCATCATTCTAAAATGCAAACAGCTACGGAGCAGTACTTTCTTGTGGGCCTGTTCGTTATGCTGTACATGGTGGTCCTAACTTTTGAGTCTGTGTTTGGAATTAGTGAGGTGCGGCTATTTAAAGGGAATCTTTCTATAACACAAACCTGCTTCAGTGCAAACATTTCGCAAGTCAGCACCGTTGAATCCATCAGACAGCTTCACTACAGCCTCATAATCTGAAACAGAAAACAAACGAAAATATAGACTGCAAAAAAGTCGGTTTTTATTTTCGTTTACTGAAGGCGCGAATTCTCGTGCGCTTTGCGCGCGTTCAAAGCGCGCGTTCCTCACACGCCCACGTTTTCACTCTCGCTCCAGACCTTTCACTTGATGAGACCTCGCATTCGACCAACGCAAAAATACGGCTGTTTTGCAGTCTGGTGAAAATAGTATGGATAAACGATAAACTGAAAATGGGACCAGTACTGTCATGACAATTTTCCCGATACTTTTCCCGACTCTTTCCCGACAAATTTCCCAACTCTTTCCCGACACTTTTCCCGACCATATCTTACACTGACTCGATCAGGTAAGCCATGTATGTAAAATCATAACAAAACCAATCCAGGGTGCACCAATTAGGATGAGCCACACCTACCGATATCGCCGTGTTTTGTGATCTTGGCCGAATGAATCTTCAGAATATCCATACGAGCCTGCTCGTTCGGCAGCGGTATCTCTGAAATAGCAGAAAATAGATATTAAATGACGGTCACACTAAAATCACGTGAATCAACCAAACATACAGAATATGAAAAGTTGTCCCTGATGTTACTCACCTATTTTGCGATCCAGACGGCCTGGCCGAAGGAGGGCTGGGTCAAGTGTGTCAGGACGGTTTGTTGCCATGATGATTTTTACCTGGGAGGGGAGGGAGAGGAGAAGTGGGTTTATTAAGACCTTTCAAGAAGTAGAGTGCTCAAATAGAAATAAGAAGGGAAAAAAGAAAGAAAGAAAGAAAGAAAGAAAGAAAGAAAGAAAGAAAGAAAGAAAGAAAGAAAGAAAGAAAGAAAGAAAGAAGAAAAGGAAGAAAGAAGAAAGGAAGAAAGGAAGAACATTTCATACCTGCCCTAAAGCATCAAAACCATCCATTTGGTTCAACAGCTGTGTAAAGAAGAGAATTAGTTTAGTTTTTGTTGTTATGAAATCTCGTTATCCACTAATGGCCTGAACTCAATCTTCAGTGATACAGTCGAAACTTGACGAATGGACCATTTGCTTTGGTCCCAGAAGCTTCATGAACCTTATTGAGGAACGATGAAGATCCCTAGAAACTATCATTATGATTTCTTTTTAATTTAGGCATTGAAAAGTGTTTTCCTTTTCAATGTACGATACAGTATGCTATCCTATCAAATTCTGATTCCTTAATTACTTCAATTTTATTTGTCTCATTTATATTCATATTTGCGATTATACAGACTGTTAACTCCAGTCCCAGCAAGTCCAGATAATTGAAGTTCGACTGTACTGACTTTGATGAAGTTGAACCTCTTGTCAATTAGACGATGGAACAGAATGAGGTGAAAGACAACTTTGCAGCCATATACCTCCATAAGCGTTCTTTGAATTTCTCTGTCAGCAGATGTACCCTCAGAGAAACGACGCCCACCTGAAGAAGACATTCACAAAACATTTTAACATAACAGTGTTTCTTTAGCTACGAAACAGCTTGGGCAACGAAAATGCAAGTTGACACTTCTTTTAGAAATATAAATATGGAACTCTCTAACTGATAACTTAACTATAAGAACTTCTCCGACCCTCAAAATGTTTGTAACACGTATCCGAGAGATGACCTTCCACAAATGTAATTGTTCTCTATGTAGCTCATAGAGCTCATATACTTACATAGAGTATGTATTGCTAGCAGCAATATTAGTTATAATCTGTTCATTCAGATGTAAATAAGTTTTCTATTTAACAATTAGATTATGAGCCCGAGATTTCTATCGCTGCGCCCTCCTATCACGGATAGAAATCGAGAGCGAATAATCTAATTGTTTTAGTATAAATCTACTAGTCATTCAAAACTAAACAAGTCAATTATCTAAATCCTCCTTGCAGACACTTCAAAAACGCGAAGAAGCGGCCGGCATTTTGTTCACAACCGCTACTCACTATCTATCACAGAATAGATAGCGAGTGGCGTAGCCAATCAGAGAACAGCATTTGTGATAGAACACCAGTAGATTTATACTAATATTATTTATTTTTATTTGTATCTTTTAATGGACAAATATTTTGTTTAAACTCAACATGTTAGCTAACTAAGCTAGGAGCCTAACAAGCTCCGGGTTGTCGTGCATGAATAAAGACAAAAGTTAGTATGTATGTAGGACTTCCAAGTTGAGTCGTTGACAATGGTTTTTAAATTTCTCAAATGCATAAAAAAGCTTCAATCTGCATAAATGGGTCTTTATGCCTCATGACAAAGTCAGGTTACCTACCAATAGCATCAATTTCATCCATAAAGATAATGCAAGGCTCATGATCTCTAGCATAGCCTGTAAAACAAAAGAATAAGGTTTATTATGAAAACTTATTGTTTTTTAACTAATTAACGTCAAAGACCTAATGTTGTAGTTCAATTTCATCTTTGGTTTAAGCTTTGTCTTCCTTTGTTTTAAACTAATTATCATACATTATCATACATTACCAACATATATGCTATATACCATGTATATGCTTTCGGTTCGACCTTGCTGAGCTGCGCCCTTACTGTACTTTGCGAGGACGATTAGCACAGACAGTTATTATTATAGACAGTTATACATTATCATATATTATCACACATTACCATACATTATCATATATTATCATACATTACCATACATTAACACACCAAAAAACAAAAGGAGAAACAATTTACATACCAAACATTTCCCGTATGAGCCTTGCACTTTCACCGATATATTTGTCTACGATAGCACTGGACACAACCTACAAAAGAAAATTATGAGAAAAGAAACACAGCTGAACTTTCAACACAAAAGTTTGGTAGTTTGGAATTAATGTTATCAAGTTTTTATAGCAATAATTAACAATTTAATATTATTCACCAAAGTGGAGGTGAATAGTGGTGGATATTTACTAAGCCGCAAAGTGGCAAGGTAAATAGTGGTGGATATTTACTAAGCCGCAGTAATAAATATCCACTTTCACTGACACTGAGGTGAATAATAATTATTGTCTTAGTATATACCACACAAGCTGAATAATTAGCGGACCAAAACATTACTTTATGTGTGACAATATACCGACAAGCGGTTGGAAATTGTAAAATCTTGTGCGCCGGCTGCTCGGAGGTGAATGTACTTGCTAATCACCTCTGAGTTAACTATTCACTTGTGTGGTATATACTAATCCTCTATAATTGTTCAAGGGCACATACCCACTGAAAACACATGTTTTTATCATGATTTCCAGCTTAAACTCACTTTAAGAAAGTTGGCATCTAACTGACTGGCAACAGCCCTTGCAAGTAATGTCTTTCCAGTGCCTTCAAAAGGAAGAAAGATCCACTGAGTTAACCTGACGCACTAGATTATCTTGTCAGAGCCAAATAAACATATCAACATTTCAGTAATCATTACCTGGAGGACCAAAAAGGAGACAGCCTTTAGGTGGCTGAATACCAACTCGTTGGAACAGTTCAGGGTTGGTCAAGGGAAGTTCTATGACCTGTGAATGAATGGATAACATGTCAAAATCAGGAAACATGTGATCATTCAGGTGAGTGCAATCCTGCGAAAAACAGTTGCTGCTGAGATTGGCTGAGGTTTTCACAACCTGAGTGGAATTTTTTATTCATTTCACCTCAGAAAGAACAATCCTTCTCTTTACTACTCTAACACAGACTATTATACTTTAAAAAGTTATGGTAAGACTGTAGGAACTACACTAAACATAAAATGGGCAAAAACTAGCAACATTAACTAATGAGTTCATAAATTGGCAGCCATATCATCAGAAGTAGAATTCAAAGAAATATTAGGCAGTTATGAAAAAGGAATTCATACAATTCTCTGAACCTCAGGACAAACTTGTGCACTGCCCATTTAACAGTATTTGGTGAATATCAGTTATGCAGATACAGCTATAGTTTACCTGCACTCAAGTAAAAATAAATAAAAATAGACAATCCTAACAAACAAGTGGATAGCATGATGCAGGATCTGAATAAAGGATAGTAACTGCTGTGTAAACAAATTCTAGCAGTGATCAAAGAAGAGAACTTTTCCTAAACACTAAGCCAAGATGCCTCTGAAAAATGGCCTGTCTCACAGGGGGTAGAGACTGTATTTTTAACAAGCTAGTACCTCTCTGAGTTCCCTGATCTGTTCACTGAGTCCTCCAACTTCAGAGTATGAAATATTACCAGGATCCTCATGGGACATGTTGTACACAAGGGGGTCAACTTCACGAGGAAGATACCTGGACAGTGTGACAAAGTTTTAAAAAAAGCAACATGAAATGTGGATCAGCCATATGGGAAACATGAATGAACAAGCCCTCTTGTGATCAGAGAATGTTGCCTCGAAATCAGGGAAGTCAGGTATCAGGGAGCATAAGTATCAAGGAAGTGCAATGACAATGACAATGATGGTAACAGTGGCTGTGATAATGACAGTGATAATGGCAATGATGATTTCAATATCATTTAAGTGTCAACACATTTATTACTAGGAGCAATTCAAATAATACAAAAGTCCCAGCCAGTAGCAGGAGGTTGCCCGTTGGCTGTTCATTAAGCTTGCTCAACAACTTTGCCTTGCCACTTGTGATTACCTTATACTAGGTAATCTACAGAGTTCATAGCTTTACCTCATGATGGTGAGTGTTGTCATATCAAGGGCAACACGTGTCCCTTGCTTGAGTTTCTTTTTATCCACCTGTTTTAACAGAAAATAAAAAAAATGAGTTCCTAAAGTGGACCCACTTCAAGGGAAAATACACACAAAAATGAAAAAGAAAGGTAATTCAAACCTGTCTTCTGCAGCCCACAACATAACGTGGTCCATTCGTTGCCTTTACAATAACTAAAGGAAGGGAGAAAAAAAGCATTTGTAATGAGAGAAAATTGCATAAGGAACATAATTATGTTCATTGTCTTATTTGATCACTTGAGTGTTCTTTTGCAATTAGGCTAAAATAAAACAACAGAGAAGACATCGGTTCTCACATGGCCATGACAGACAGCTTGAAAAATCAGTCATCAATGGGAATTAGAGCCCATAATGCTCACTACAAGACTTTTAGCCAGACATTGAAAACTGGGCATAAGGGAGGTATGTTTTCCCATAAAATTAGTCGAAAATAAGTGACTTTTCCTTGAATTTCTTCTAAAAGTGGGTGCTTGGACACCCTTCTGGCAAAAACCTTACTCACTACACCAGTTTCTTAGCTTCTGAGTTACTGCAAGACCCAGTGTTCCAGATAAGAGGGGGGTCTCGGGTCAAAAACCCTGCAAGGGCAGCTACATGACCCAACAAATAAATAGAAAACTTATAATGGTTTGGTAAGAGCACTGGAAATTTGACCCGATGGAATTCCTTGTTGACACCCTGCCTTAAAATCTTATCTGGAACCCTGAAGACCATTATTGAGCTACATGTATGTCTTTTATTGTTAGATTATATGTGGTACACATTCCAGCACATTCCTTGGATCAGCAGTGTGAAGAGCAACCTTTCTTACTTCATGACTTTAATCCCTTTCTTCCTTTATCAGGGTTCCACATATGTTTTTAAGGCAGAGTGTCAACAAGGAATTCCAAGGGGTGAAATTGCCACTGCTCCCACCCAAACTATTATATGACATGCCAAAACGGACAAAAATACTTCCTTGATATATATATAAGACTTCTTCTTAATATATAATACTTGTTTCATATAGATATAACTCAATGTAGAAATATCCAACTTGTTTCCAAATAAGCACAACATCTTGTAAATATATATATAAAACTTCTTTTGAATATTTATACAACTTGAGGCACACATACAAAACTTGTTTCAAATATTTGACTTGGTTCACACAAATAGGACTTGTCAGCTCGGCGCGCCACAAAACAAAAACTTCTTATCGATTAGATTATTGCAAATTGATACCACAGGTAGTATCCAGGCTTCTGGAAAACAATGTCTGCCGCAAAATCAACATGCCAGATGAAGGCATTGTCAGTCAACGAAGACCAACTGAAGCGTTTTGCAAGACTGATAGTTATCATTATTAACATCGTAAGAAAAAGGTAAGCAATGTTCACTTCCACACTGGCGAAAAAATCTAGAAATATTGCTCTGAGATATTGAAGAGCCCTCATCCACCATTGAAGTACTATGAAACAAACTTCTAAAGAAAGACTTTGGCAAAATCAAAACGCATTTATTTTCTTTGAAAGCCAACTACAACTCTTGCACAGTACTTCAAAAGAGGTCTTTTAAGAATTTTTAATTTAAAAATTTAAAAATCGAACAATTTAAAAATTGTCGAACGAAATGTTCACTGAAAGCTGTAGAGCTTTATCGGTCACAGATCTATGTCACGTGCTAGGCAACCAGACTGATTGTGATCTTTTCATTCGATCATGTTTCTCGCCACAACATTTGGTGGATTTTGAAGGTTCTTCGATATCTCAGAGCAATGTTTCTAGATTTCTTCGCCACCGTGGAAGTAAACATTGTTTACCTTTTTCCTACGATGTTAATAACATTAACTATCAGTCTTGCAAAACCCTTCAGTTGGTCTTCGTTGACTAACAACGCCTTGTCTGGCATGTTGATTTTGCGGTAGACATTGTTTTCCAGAAGCCTGGATACTACCTGTGGTATCGATTTGCAATAATCTAATTGATAAGCAATTTTATTTTTGCGGCGCACCAAGCTAACAAGTCCTATTTGTGTGAACTAAGTCAAATATTTGAAACAAGTTTTGTATGTGTGCCTCAAGTTGTATAAATATTCAAAAGAAGTTTTATATATTTACAAGATGTTGTGTTTATTTGGAAACAGGTTGGATATTTCTACATCGAGTTATATCTATATGAAACAAGTATTATTTATTAAGAAGAAGTCTTATATATATATCAAGGAAGTATTTTTGTCAGTTTTGGCGCGTCATACTATTATAAATTTTTTATTCATTTGTCGGGTCATGTAGCTGACCTTCTGGGGTTTTACACCTGAGACTCCCCTCTCATTTGGAACACTGCTTTATTAATGAAGACACATTTATAAACTTACATTTTTCTTCAGTAAGCTGACGAAGAACTTCACCAACGATCTACAGAACCAGAATTTCAAGAAAATAGAAAAAAAATCAAAACCAATAATTTAATTCAACGTTGTCAGTTTTATTTTAAACCACTGACTACAGAAGCATTTCATTTCAAAGCACATTGTGTTAATGAGTTAAAATACATACCTGACCAACACTTTGAAGGGCTTTCAAATCATTCTCAGACTTGTCATACTCCTTGCTTAAATCTTTCAATTGTTCTCTCACTACAAAATTAAAAGATCAGCTCCATCAAGAAGACAATGCAGTGAAACATCTGTTTCTAGATCTAGAGTCGTTTTACCACTGAGTTTCAGATAGCTGAGCAAGTTCATGCAAGCAAGAAAATTTTACCATCAATAATTTTCATAATGGTGCCTAAAGGCTGGTTTTCACTAGCGACGGAGTTGGAGTCGGAGTCATAGTCGTATTCGGAGTTGTGAGAGCGCTTATGACCCAGTGAAAATAATAAGCTCGAAGGAATCAGAGTCGGAAGAATCAGAATGTTTCCATTTTCTTCTGATTCTGCTTATGACTCCATCGCTTATGATCTAGTGAAAACTAGATTGTTGGAGTTGGAAGCAGAAGCAGAGAACCAACCAATCACAATGCTTGTTCTCACACTCTCGGATTACAGTTTGATACCACAATAGTGCTTCTGACTCCAACAATCCAGTTTTCACTAGATCATAAGTGACAGAGTCATAACGGAATCAGTATTTTGCTTCCGACTCCGTCGCTTTGATTTTCACTAGATCATAACACTCCACGCTTCTGATTATGACTCTGACTCCGACTCCATCGCCAGTGAAAACCAGCCTTAACAGAAATAAGCAAACACTTGATCTAAACCAGGGGAACCCAACGACAAGTTTCGACAGATATCTGTTCGGTGGAGGGTAGTTCGCCTTAGTCTTTCGGCGTTGATTTAAGAGTGCTCTCAGATTTTCATAACTTAAACTAGGCCTGAAAGATTTGTAATGGGGAAATCATAACCCCTGAGGTTTTCAGAAAGGTCATATGTGCTGTTTTTCGCAGTCAAAAACATCAGCTAGCATTTCCGGAAAGAAACTAGTACCCTAGAAAGTTCATGGAAAGTCCATTTCAGCTAGCATTTAATCAATGGAAGATTTTGTTCCTTAACATTTTCAGGCAATTAAAATTTCAGCTAAGAAATCCGAACAGATCAAATTCTTTTAGCTAACAAAAACATCACTTAAACAGACTTCAAACACCATTAGGTACTTAAAAATACCTCTCTACAGCTTTTGGTTGATTTAGCTCATTGGGTGCCCCTGCTAAATGTAGATCACACAGCAACATCTGAAGATGTGAGTGATAATTTTTTTTCAGGCTTCATTTTCACTACTGTTTAAGTAGTGTTCATAACTGCAATGATCACTCACATCTTCATTCCTTAATCCACAGTTCAAATATATGATTTTTCATATATTCACAGTCATTTATAGAACAAGATATATATAATGAAAAGGAAGAAAAGAATAGAGTAAATTGGCCAGTAGCAATCTATTTTCCAAAAACTGTCAAACAACAGCAATTTTGTGATTCCACTGACAGCTTCCCTACTTTTCAGATCAAAGATCTCTTGACAGCTAATATGATTAAACAATCTAATGATGTTGAAAGAAACAAGCGGCTAGAGAGAAAAAGTAGGGCCGTATATAGTTTTACTGTTTTACTGCGCCGGTTAAGAAATTTAATAAAGATATAGTTGACGGTCTTACTGAAGTTAATTTACGTATTTGCTGACCAAGTAAAACACGACATATAAAAATATAATAAACATACTTTCTTTTAAGCGTGCATCCAGCTCTCTGTGTTCTAAGAGCTTCTTTTTGTAATTAACCAAAGCTTTATCTCGAGCTGTCTCGGTGGTCGCCATCTTTGTTCAATGACTTAGCAATGTCCCACAAGACAATGCGGGCACACTCAAGTAGAAACAGCTAGCAAAAAGAAACGAGGGCTCAAACTTGGAAAACAATTTTGGTGGTAAACCGCTGTTACCGTTCTGTTACCGTGGTTGCGGAAAGGGGAGGGAACAAAATCAAGCTAATTAGCGATGTAAATTCTTGTGTGCGATTATTCCCGTACACCGTGAAGTGGCGGCGATCATGAGTATTGGGGGCGTGAGGATATATATCCCTGGTGTGAAATTACTTATGATTGAAATCACCAGTAATACCTCGTGGACGAAAGTGAAAATGGGTCCTCTTTCCACAAGTGGCAATACGCAGGGTTTTTGGGGAGAGGTAACTTCCACGTTAGACTGGTGTGAAGAGAATTACGTGGTGTCAGCATTTCTTGCAGAATTCTGTAAGTTGTTTTGAATGTATTAGATTGAATCGAATTATTTACGAGCGCTGAGATCGCGTGGCAAAAATCGATCCTGAAATGTTTACTACGTGTTAATCGGGGCGTTATTCAAAGTTTCGGTCCATCGTGTACAAATCGCATGCACCTGAGTTCACTTAGCTACCCAAAATAAAGTGTATGCCACCGGAGTTCCCTCTGTTTGAGAAAATTGTCTAGTTTGATTAGCTGTTCTTCAAAGAACCAACATTGTTACATTTTTAGCGAAAATGATTAATGAACTGTCGATTCACCATTTTTTGGAGTTCTGTTTGGAGAGGGTAAACGCAGTCGGTACTTTGAAATGCAAGCTTATTGTTTCGCTCTTTGTGCGATTGTCAACAGAAGTAAGCTACATTTTATTCCCTCCGAAATATTCAAGGACCACATACGTTGTGCCTCTGTTGTTTACAAAACAAAAACAATTTTATGACGCTTGCATGATCTGTATTCAAGATCAACTTGATATCCCTCTTTCTTCCCTCCGATAACGAAAAGACTTGAATAATAATTAAAATTGTTTGTTTAAAGAAAGATTGGGGGAATAATTATAAAGAGGGACATTATTTTGATCTTGCTGCTTCATGCGTTTTTGTCCCTTGACATCTTCTTGAGATAACCAAGATAAAATGTAACAATTATTCTGGAGGAGTTCCGATCCTGCAAAGTTGTGGTGGCCTGATGTTTCATATGCAGGACCAGAGATGTGTACAAATACCAGTAAATAACCTAAAACGGATATACAATGTTCTAGTATTGTTGCAACAAATTTCCTGTAACAAAATTTACAGTTACTGCATACCTTAACTATCTTCAATTTTACTGCAACATCTTGCAACAGGTTGCAAATTGTTTGACCTTATATGAAAATTGAATTTTGCTTTTAACAACACTTGTGCCAAATAGGTACATCTGTGCAGAACCCAACCAGGGTACATTAGAGCAAAGCTTGTACATATCCAATAATAGGCTGAATATCTTAGGACATTAGTGTTGGGACTTAAAAAGGTTAAGATCTAGAGGTGGTTAGTTGGCCATTACCATGATTCATTATTGGTGAGGAGCAGACAGTCTACCTGCAAGCAAGGTTCGTAGTGATCCTCTATACTAGGAAGATAAAAGGGAATTGCACTGAGAGGGTCCCAACAGTGGCGGTAAAAGTTTAAAAGCCATTGCTTTGAAACATTCTCTTGCAATGACTACAATAGTGAAAATTTTTACTTGTATAAACTTTCGACATGTTTTCCTCTGTATGTAAATAAATTTTGTCCTTGCTCAAGTTAAAGACATACCGTGGAAAGTTAAGTGAGTCAGATAGGAGCAAAAAACATGGGAATCTCAGATATCTATATTTAGTGATGCATTGAAATCACATAGTCTCTAAGCATCATGGCACAATGCAAAAAATTAATGCCTTTAGGCTATTAACTTATGAAAGATAGATGAATACTCTAAAAGCTTCATATGACCTCAAAATGATCTTCAATGGAGAAAAAGATACGTCTCAAAATTTCTTTCTTTTGTTCTATTTTCTATTTCAGGGAACACACTTAGTAACTGGGTATTTTTGATCCCTCCTGCCTATGGAGCCTATTTATCATTGAAATATAAATTGGAGAGACGTTATACTTTGTCCTTCATTTGTTTGTTTGGTAGGTAATGTGTAAGCTGTCCATGTTACGGCCTAAATGTGCTATTTCAGAAAAGAAATTACATGATGAGTGTGTAATTCCTTATACAAGGCTCTGTCATTAAGGGTCAGGAACTGAGAATTCCCCCCCCCCTCTGGGGGGGAGGGGTACTCCTTATAATGGCCTATACGGGGAGGCTGTGCCCGAAATGCTTCAGGTATATGAAAGGGTAGGGATTTCACTAGTTGAAGTATATGAAAGGTAGGGAAATCTGTCATTGAGGTATTTAAAAGGACCTTTCATTAAAATATTTCGAACACACATACCTATATGCCTGTACTGTTTTAATTTATTGAACGCTACACAAAAATGACAAGAAGACTTCCTGTTTTAGGTATACAAAAGGGGTACTATTAGTCATTAGTATAAATCTACTAGCGTTCTATCACGAATGGCATCCTCTGATTGGCTAAGCTACTCGCTATCTATTCTGTGATAGATAGTGAGTAGCGATTGTCAACAAAATGGCCGCTGCTTCACGTTTTCAAAGTGTCTGCAATTTACTTGTTTAGTTTGAACAACTAGTAGATTTATACTAAAACAATTAGATTATTTGCTCTTGATTTCTATGGGTGATAGCTGCCCTCATCAGCATGCAATAGAAATCTCCCCCCCCCCCCCCCCCCCCCGGGTTAACATCCCTTCTTACAGGAATCTGTCCTCTCTCCAATGCAAAATGGGTGCAATGTAGAAAGCTGTTTCTCTTTCATTGTTCTTGTCATTATTTTTAGTTGTTGGAGTAGGATCATTGTGTTTTCATGCCACTCTGCTGTATGAAATGCAGGTAAGAATGACATTGAAAAATAATCTACTAACAGGTGGACATTGAACAAAATAAAGCTGACAACAACAACAACAACAACAACAACAACAAAGCCTAGCTATTGGGGCTAGCGTGCATCATTGTTCTAATTTACTTCAAATATCCAGCTTCAGAAATTCTACATTTTAATGTAATATGTTTTTGAGGGGTGGGGAGACAAGGGTCCAAACCTCCCGCTTTCTGTACTTTGTTTTCCTGCCTCATGTATTTTTCCCCAATGCTCCTGCACTTTCTTGCATTGTTCCTTTCTCCAATAAATTATTTCTGTCCTGTCTCCCACCCTTTTAGAACTCCCACTTTCCGCTCTCCCCTCTCCCCCAGTACCACTCCCATTCCCTATTCTCCTGGGCTCCCATTCCCTATTCTCCTGGGCTCCCATGCCCTGTTCTCCTCCCACTTAATTGATTGCTGATATCTTTTATTTTTTTTTTTAGCTCCTTGATGAACTGCCTATGATTTACTGTACTTGCATAATGATCTTTTGCGTGTAAGTTTCTTTAATAATCAAGGAAGCAAAATTTCATTCAGGAAGCTGTAGTATGAGATAGGTCACAGGGATGTCACTAAGGACAGGACTTCCCCAGATAATTTAAATTAGTTCCCTGGTTACTTTCAGAAAAACAGCATATTTCTTATACCACATAAGCTGGAATACCTGGCTACTTTTTGAATATCCCTGCCTACTTCAAAAATCGGTGAAAGCCATAGGTAGCAATAAATTAAGTCTAAAAGTTATAATAGAAGAAATATAATAATTTACAAGAATGGGGTGTGAGGTAGCCAGTGTTCAAGATAGCAAGGGTTCCTAACTTTCTTTTCTCTTTGAAACTAAGTTACACAGCCCGGGTGTGGTGTGAAGGGGTTTGATGTTCCTGCTATGTACCTTTAGTTTTTGCACGTTGGAGGCAGAGTGTCTTTGTGTCTACACTTTTACAAAATTGTTTGGAGACTGCATATAACACAGTTTTTGTTTATATGCCATTCCTCACTTTCTCACATGTTTGTGTTTTTCGCTCAGGTTTACCAATCACAATGCCAATAATAAGTAATTTTTTTCTTTTCATATTACACACTGAAACATCAAAAGTGCTACAATACTTAGCCCTTCCCCCTTTGAGGCTCTGCTTAGATTGGGTAAGGAAGAACCCTTGTCTTTGGATGTGGTCAATGGCAATGTATTTTGAAACTGGAAAAGTTATTTTTCTCAATCTTAAATTTTCTTTTCCACCCAGTTGCCAATGTTCATATCGTCCAGGGGATCACAACATCACTCTCACATTAGTTCTTCTCGTCTGTTGTGCTATGGTAACTTTGGTAAGCTTTTTAGTTATGTTAAATGTGGTATGTTTTCAGCAAATAGCCCTTCGTCCTGGTGTTATGTCATGTTAGCCAACTCATGCCCACTGATCAGTCGATGCATAACTCTTTATTTGATAAGCATGAACTCTGGTTTTAAGCTATTGGTTAATTGGCTGAATTTTTATAATTAATTGACTGACTGATTTGCTGTCTACTTAATTGAGTGACAGACATCCAGATTAATATGGTGGCTGACTGACTGGCAGACTGAATCACAGATAGATCAATGGATTGTTTAACTGGCTGAAAATTGCTTTTATAGGGAAGACAATAATTATTGCCCAGCTTACATGATATTAAAGCCCTACATTTCAGGCTTTGCCTTCTTTAGCGTATTAGCCTTTTCACTCCCAAGAGTGACTTTATAGCTTTTACTCTGTCTAACGCCAGATGATTTTACTCGTGAAAGGGAGACCCCTTGGGAGTGAAAGGGTTAATGTCTGTTTTAAAATTAGCCATAACATAAACAATTTAAGTAATTCAATATTTCACACATGCTTATACTGGCTGCCTGACTTGCTGTCTTACTGATTGCCTGGCACTCTGACTTATTTTATTTACTGACAGTGTATTTGTCTATATTCTTTTCACAATAAGAAAAAAATTAAAGCATAATTATCTAATTAATTCTTAATTAGATAATTATTGTTTAATTTTGTCTTGAATTTTTTTCCTGTAGGTGTATTTAACCATTGTGAATCCACTTATATTCCAGGTTTGTTATCTGCATAATTTGTAAAAAATGTTAATCTGAAACCTCTCCGACAGCAATATGAATTCCTGTGTGTGAGTGATGATTCTGTCTTGATACCAATACCAAATATGTTTTTTCCTTTGCAGTGGGCATATGGTCTTCTTGTTAGTGCTCTTATTATTGTAGCCATCAGGGCTATTAGGTAAGAAAAGAAGTTTCCACACAAATAAAACATTTCTAAATAATCTTTTTGTTGTATGATAAATTAATAATCACATTGATTTTATTTTCTCAGTCTGTCAGCTTTTTCATGTGACTTAATATAACCTGTGTGTGGCGTATCTGTCTTCATTGCAGAAAACACAGAAGTTCACGGAAACTCCTCACCATATCACTTGTAAGGTAAACAAAGTGATTTTCAAACCAAGGGGTTGATGTACGAGGCCTTCCAAGGGGTGGTCTGGTGTCGCTTTGTCGCTTGCTTATGACTGCCTCTCACTTGTTTTGTTAGGAAAAAATGTCACTTTCTTAAAGAAAACGAAGAGAAAATCATGAAAAGTGAATTGTCCCTGCTGCAAACTGTCAATTTCTGTCAGTTGTCTGTGTTTTGGGAGAAGATTGTTGCCTGTTCTCGGAGCCATGTTGCTTCTACCCCTTGGAAGGTCTCAACTGGGTTTTGCATAAATATGCAGGTGCAAATCTTTTTCAGTTGAAGGTTGTGATTTTCAGTTGATATTTGGGATATGTTTCAAAGTTTCTCGTTATTTGCAGTGGTGAATTTTTTAGGGGGATTAGGGGGTAGTTATTAATAATAATAATAATAATAATAATAATAACCTTTATTTACCCTCGGTAGTATTTATAGCACAAAGGCTAGTGGGGCCGAGCAAATACAGAAACAAATAAAGTCAAATTAAATCAACTGAACTGAAATCAAATGAAATCAAATCAAAAGTTGGTTTTTGGGAAGAGGGGAAAACCGGAGTACCCGGAGAAAAACCTCTCGGAGCAGAGTAGAGAACCAACAAACTCAGCCCACTTATGACACCAAGTGCGGGAATCGAACCCGGGACACATTGGTGAAAGGCGAGTGCTCTCACCACTATGCCAACCCTGCTCCCCTCAATGATTGGCACCATATTATATCATTTTGTACAAAATAATTGTACAGTTTTTGCTTCAGTCTTTTAAGGTGGTCTTGCACAGTACAATTTTTAACCCAACATTGTTGCAAATTATAAAAGTTGTTATCATGTAACAGCACATGGACAACTTTTAGTGAAGCAGTTTGTTGCAGTTTTTGAACAGTCTTCACAATCTTGTAACCCATTGCTATAGAAGAATGTGGCATTAATAGTGGAGCACGCACTGTGTTGCATTACAAATTCTTAATAATAATTACTTTCCTGTGTAACATCATCATTAGGTGTACGTATTTTAGGAGCTCAGTGAGTTTAGTAAACATAGTATTCTTTAGCAGGTTTGGCTTTGTCTTGCGGGTTATTTTGGGTTTTAAAGTTAATCCTGAAAAGTGTCTGGGCTGTCAACCATGCATTCTGCACCCGGGGGGGTACTCCCCTATATGGCCTATAATTGGGGACGTGCCGCTGGATAGCATATGGTTTTTGGCTCCTCCGCCTTAAACCGGGTATATAATAACTTCAAGCGAGTTGTCCTGAAAAGGGTCTGGACCTATCCTAGACAGGGTATGGTTTCAAGACTTAGCCTGCGGGCAGGCTCTCCAGTTCTTTTTGTTGCTGCACCACAACAAACAACTGGTCAGGAGAGCCTGCTCGCAAGCTATCGACTATTTAGTAATCTGGCCCCAATTGTTCATAGAACGGATAACTCTATCCAGGGGATAAGTCACTATCCAGGGGATAAAATGTATCAGTTGCAATACAATTTATAAGCTGGATAGCAACTTATCTGCTGGATAGAGTTACCCGCTCTTTAAACTGAACAGAATCCGAAATAGAGTCGTTTATCTGTATTTATTCAGCGGGTCATCAGTCAACATGACACCATTTTCAGGACTGACGATGACAATGGCACCATGCGATCACAATTGCCACTAAAACACTTGTGTAAAACAAGAGAGTGTTGATATACGATGTTGTTACGAGTCCTAAACAGGGTCTTAAAATACAGGGCGTAGCCCTACGCAGGGTAGGTATTTAAGGTTATTTTTGTCCTAAACAGGGTAAGAGTTTCAAATCCCCAGCTGCACCCCTATACCCAAAAGTTGATCAATTCCCCCCTCCCCCTCCCCCTGGGATTCTGCACATGAAACACATTTATAGTATTTTATTATTCAATGTATTGTAACACTCCCAATATGGTCATTTTGCACTTGATATTCATTACGCGCACTCAACAGATATCCTGCATTAGTATATACCACACAAGTGAATAGTGCTTTTTTTTCATCGGTATATTGTCACACACAAAGTAATGTTTTGGTCTGCTAATTAATAATAATAATAATAATAATAATAATAATAATAATAATAATAATAATAGTATTAGTACTTCCACAAGGTGGCTCTTTGCCTACTAATTACAAATCTCAAATCAAATCAAATTAAATCAAATGTTGGTTTTGAGGAGAGGGGAAAGCCGGAGTACCCAGAGAAAAACCTCTCAGAGCAGAGTAGAGAACCAACAAACTCAGTCCACTTATGACACCGAGTCCGGGAATCGAACCCGGGACACATTGGTGGAAGGCGGGTGCTCTCACCACTGCACCAACCCTGCTCCCTAAATTATTCAGCTTGTGTGGTATAAACTAAAACAATTCACCTCAGTGTCCGTGAAAGTGTTGGATACTTACCTCGCCGCTTCGCGGCTCGGTAAATATCCACCACTATCCACCTCCACTTCGGTGAATAATTGTTAAATATACGTAATTCCGTGTGTTGGGAATATTCCCTTATTTTAGCCAACTCGGCTTACGGCCTCGTCGGCTAAGTATCAGACGATATTCTGCGCAATTTTGCAGGATAATTGTTAAAGTGTTGCACATTATCCTTACAAAAGTCATTCATTTTTGCAGCTATGGAGCTGGATTTATTTTTTGGAACATTGATAACAACTTTTGCTCGTCTGTAAGGTAAAAAGCATTAAATTTGAATGTTTTTTTTTTTACATTTACTTAAACGTTTTAAAAATTGTTCCTTTAACTTCGAAATTTTCCCGGAAACATTTTTGGTCCAACAACTATTTTACATACACGATGTTCATTGGCTAAACCAGAAACTTAATTTTATAAGTTGGTAACCATGCTTATTTTGAATTGGCAGATGTTGAAAAGTTTCTTCAAGTTATATGATTTTCATATATTCATTCTCACATTTAAAGAACACACTTTGATACTCGGCACAAAAACTTCCGACAATCGATAGAAACTTTTCGGTCCCGGAAACTCTTTCGGTATCCTGCGAAACGGAAAGCAGGAGCCCTGAGAGGCGTTCGCAATGGAAGAACTTGGAAACGTTTGATCAACTTTCCACAAGTTGATAGTATGCTAGAATAGCCGTTTTAGAAATTATGTACTTAGGCACCGAGCGCAGCCAGCTCCATGCGCCCTGCATGACAGAGAGCCAAATATTTTTCCGTCCGGCCCGACCTGACTCAGTCAATAAGTGTTTTATCATATGACCTCTTTAGATTCTTTACGGAGCACGCAGAAGATGTAGTTTTCATAACAATAGCTATGAATTTCCACAGAAAATTTATTCAATATATTTTTTTTCTATTTTCTTACATCGTATATTAAAGTGGTCCTAACAGGGCCATGCGGCTTTTTCCGGCCCCGCTCGCGATAATACGTACGGACCTCATACGGGGATTTTCTCAATAGTTTTATAATGAAAGCGTGCGGGGGCCGAACGGCCGGGTCATATGATAAAATGTGTTAAGTGTCCTAGTTGTATTTGAAACAAATACCAGTGCCCCGTTAATTTTTTTCTTCTTTTTCATTTTAGGGAAGTACGGAATCAGTTCCCGCCCCTCTTGCGACCATTTTTACAGCTGCACGCCGTATGGCATACATTAGCAGCAATAGGGTCTTATTACCACATTCTGTTCAGGTTGGTATTTAGACTTTCATCGTGTGCAAGAG
>JAEMWC010000371.1:132500-207500 GCA_016490735.1 Pachyseris speciosa
GGTTAAATACCATGACAACTTATACGTTTTAATACATCTTGACAAATGGTTAGCGCTAACCATGCTTCAAGCAACTGGGCCCTGGGGCCGGTTCCTGAAAGGTGTAATAACTCTATTCCAGGGATAAATCTGCCTTATTCCAACAGTTATTCTGGAATAAGGCAGATTTATCCCTGGAATAGTGTTGTTACACCTTTCAGGAACCGGCCCCAGGTCTTTTGCATAGTATAACGTATTTATAAGGACCTCTTATTGTACTGTGTTTATTGTTTTTTGCTAACGTATTTATTGTATTCGCTATCATCGGTACCAAGGCACAGGAAATAAATGAATTAGCGCTATGGTTAGCGCTAACCAGGGTTAAATACCATGACAACTTATACGTTTTAATACATCTTGACAAATGGTTAGCGCTAACCATGCTTCAAGCAACTGGGCCCTGGGGCCGGTTCCTGAAAGGTGTAATAACTCTATTCCAGGGATAAATCTGCCTTATTCCAACAGTTATTCTGGAATAAGGCAGATTTATCCCTGGAATAGTGTTGTTACACCTTTCAGGAACCGGCCCCAGGTCTTTTGCATAGTATAACGTATTTATAAGGACCTCTTATTGTACTGTGTTTATTGTTTTTTGCTAACGTATTTATTGTATTCGCTATCATCGGTACCAAGGCACAGGAAATAAATGAATTTCTTTTGACAAATGACTTGCGGTGTATTCGTTCGAGGGAATGTATAATTTCTACGTATTTTCAGTGGTTGTATTTCATATTTTTTGCTGTAGGAGTTCGACAGTGGATTAATTCATCTCGAAGAATTTCGAATTCATCCCAATCCGGATCTTGAAAAGCACATTTGGGAAATGCGGGGTTGAATTAGCAAAAGTTCAGACAGATGTGCTGTGAAATCGAAGCTATAGGCGCGTGCATCTATTTGCTTGTAGAAATTGTCTGCCATTACACTTCTAGCCACTAATAATCGCCCTGTCAGAGACAGATTCCTTAGTAGCATTGAAATTGTAATTCCATACGTTATTTGGTGTAGCGAAACCTAAGACCCCCGAAAGGTAAGACCTACGACCTTAGAATCGAAACCTATTATTTTCGAGACCCCTATTCTCCGGGCCTATTTTTTCTCTCTGTTACCTTGATCAGACGAATATTTGCTTTTGCAATAGAGACGCTATATTCTTTTTTTTTTTTCTATTCTTTGCTGGGTCTTGGTTTTCGCTTTTGACGTGCGCTTTTCCGAAAACCCCCACTTTCCTTGTCTTTTGCCTTCATCCGAACGAATGTGTGTGCGATGCGCCTCAACAAAGACGCTATGTTCATTCCTCTCTTTTTTCTTTTTCGAGGTTTCTATTCTTTTTACATCATGTGGTATTTTATCCTATCAGCCTCACAAGAGCCGTTTTCCTTAACAAGTTTGTATTCGATGAGTTTTATGATTCCTGTTTAAGCAAGCAGACTTGTGAAATGGTCAAACAAAATTTAATCGAATTTTAAAGGCAGGGATGCATTCAGCAGGTGAAACTTATAAAAAAAATTGTCAGTCCTTTACTTGGGCAAATGTTACTTACACTGACTTACCAAGAATAATAGACCTTTCCATTTTTTCTTTTTACAACTTTTGATTTTGACCAGGTAGCGAAAATCAATCGACACTACTTCCTGGTCAAAATCAATATTTTAAAAAAGGGCAAAAAAAAAAATTAATAAAATGGCCAAGTCACAGCAAAACATATGGCTCTACAAAATCGGGAAATTTAAACTAACGTTTGAATGCAGGGGGCGCCCACTCTAAAACGATCAAAAACGGAGATGATCACATCAAACTAAACTAAACTGCTCACTTAAGGTTTTGTTCGTAAAACTGTGATTGTTACTGTTACTGTTACTGTTACTGTTACTGAGATTAGAGCGCTTTTCAATTGAGTGTCGTAAAACCAAAACCAAAGCAATTACTCTGACCAATCACAACAGAAGTAATCAGTGCAATAAGCCAATCAGAATACGAAGCAATTACATGTAGCCGGCGTAAAGCGCGGGAAAATACGCGCGTGCAAATCACAATTGGTTTTGGTTTTGCTTCTCATTGGTTGAGAAAGTAGTGTGAGTTTTCCTGGCCAATCACAGAGCGGAGCAATGCAAAACCAAAGCAAAACTAGAGCATGTTCCATAGAGCGCTTTTCAATTGAGTGTCGTAAAACCAAAACCAAAGCAATTACTCTGACCACTCACAACAGAACTAATCAGTGCAATGAGCCAATCAGAATACGAAGCAATTACATGTAGCCGGCGTAAAGCGCGGGAAAATGCGCGCGTGCAAATCACAATTGGTTTGGATTTTTTCTTCTTATTGGTTGAGAAAGTAGTGTGAGTTTTCCTGGCCAATCACAAAGCGGAGCAATGCAAAACCAAAGCAAAACTAGAGCATGTTCCATAGTGGTGTAATTTACTACGGTAGTTTACATGTTCATGTTAGTTTGTTTCTTAATTTTGTTATTTACTTTTGATCATGCAGGCAATCTCTGAGTATACAATGCAGAAATCAGTACAGTTTCGTCACTAAGTTAACAAGACGACGTTCCGTGGTTGAATCAGTTTTATATTTTGTATGTTGATGGTGGTTTTTAACACGCGTCATTCAAGAAAGTATGCAACATCTGTTACCGAAATCTCCGCTCATATTGGGGGTCTTTTGAAATGTTTTTCTCCTTCTTTTGAAAACAAGAACGATTGCAGTGGACGGAGTGTTTATGCGCTTTTTTCCAACCATGCGATGATTTGGGGCAATGGCAAGTACTAAACAGTTCATAACAGATTAACTCTATTCAGGGTTGAAGGTCTGAAAATTTGCATGGCGAGTGCTCAAATCACTGAGTAAAGTAACGCTATGGTACTCAAGATTTCATTCACGAGTTCAGCGATGCATAGCCACCTTTGATTTCCTTTGTTAGCGGGCAAAAATGATTTCTGGCAAAGCAATTACTGATATTATAAAAAATACGGTTTATTTGTAATTCACAACGGTCAGTGGGAGTGGTCTAATGGATTGCGCCGTGGCCCCGCAAGATTGTAAACGCCACTTGACATTGCCAATTCCATTTTCCTTTCATATTCTTTTTTTGGAGAAACTGGCCTATAATAATGCCAAGACCCAGCAAAGAAAGGATAGAAAAATATAACATAACGTCTCTGTTAAGGCGCATCGCACACACATTCGATCACAGTTCGTTCGGATGTACGCAAAAGAGAAGAAAGATTGAGGGTCCTCTAGTTTTCGGAAAAGCACTCGCCCAAGTGAAAAATAAGACCCTGAAAGAATAGAAACAAAAAGAAAAGAGAGGAGTGAAAAATAGAATATATCGTCTCTGCTGAGACGCATCGGACACATTTCTTTGGATGAAGGCAAAAGAGAGGGAAAATTGGGGGTCTTAATTTTCGGAAAAGCGCGCGCCAATCACGGCAAAAATTAAGACCCAGCAAAAACTCGAAAAAAAGAATAGAAACCATGAAAAAGAAAAGAGAGGAATGAACGTAGAATATAGCGTCTCTGTTGAGGCACATCGCACACATTCGTTCTGATGAAGGCAAAGGACAAGAAAAATTGGGGGCCTTAGTTTTCGGCATCTCACTGCGTGGGAAGGGCGCGCCAGTAGTGAAAACTAAGACCCAGCAAAGAATAGGAAAAACACATAACATAGCGTCTCTATTGCAAATGAAAATATTCATTTCATCAAGGTAATAGAGAAATAATAATAGTAATAATAGTCTTCGAAAATAAAAGAAGGTAAGGGGCCTTAGGTTTCAGGTCTTAGGTTTCGGCTCTTAGTTCTCAAGTCTTAGCTCGTAACTCCTAATTCGAGTCGACTAAAAACGACTGCGTGGGAGGTTAGTTTCGCAACAACCTTCGTTAACTTATCTACCAGTTGAAGTCGTCCTCGCATCTTTTGTTTCAGATTTACATTTCACTTTGCAGTTAAATGTAAAAGCTTACTTAATGTTGAAATAGATAGGAAATTTGGGGATGTATGATACTTCCTCCCATAGTTGACTGCGCCTCAAGGAAACGACACACAATCTGTTTGTGTAACACTTTGTTATTTTGTAGTAAATGTATGAGATTTATCGTATTTTTCATACTTTAGCGACGTATCGCTAAATATATGTATGGATCAATGCTAAATAAAGTTAAATTGCCTTACCTGTGGTGTACTGTCGTCCTTTTGCCTCAGAATTGATATTTTAAGCGACTTTAACGGGTTTTGAGTTCGCCGTTAACTGACTGTACCTTAGTCAACGGCGAACTCAAAGCCCAAACTGCTTAAAGGCGCTGTTACACTGTGCAATACCAACAACGGCCAAAATCGTTGCGAGACAAGCTGCACGAACCGTTGCAGAGAGTAGAATCGAGTTCTACTTTCTGCAACAGTTCGTGCAAATTGTCTCGCAACGATTTTGGCCGTTGTTGGTATGTTACACTTGGTACAATGTTTCGTGCAACTTGTCTCGCAATGGCGTTGCGACAAAAGTTGCACGAAACATTGCACAGTGTAACAGCGCCTTAAAATATCACTTCCAGTGAGGGCCTGTTTATATGGTCTCGGGTACCCGAGACAACCCTCCTCCCGAGTTACTCTTTGAAAACCTACCAACCGTTTACATGAGGTGGGCGAGACAACTCGGGGAGGCGAGTTGTCTCGCCTCGGCAGGTGGGGTAACTCTGGCGAGCGGGACAACTTTTTCTCATGTAAACACTTTGTCTCGTCTATCCGGGACGAGACGGCCCAAAATAAAAAATGCGCGTAAACAAAAAAAGATATTTCGGTCTAATTTTTGGGTTGAAAAACGCAAATTTATTTCAAGGAATTAAATTTTAAAAGACAGCATACCCACAGAGATCTGATAGAGCGGGGAACCCGGGAGCCATCAGCCAATTCGAAGTTTATAACGTGTCACGTAACTTCGAATCAGTTTCTTGAAGAAACTGATTCGAACTTTCCATGCTGCGAAAACTGGAAAACATTTGTTGCGGACACAAAATGTTTCTGAAAAAAAAAAGTTAAATTGCCTTACCTGTGGTGTATTGTGCCCGTTTATATGGTCTCGGGCACCCGAGACAACCCTCCCCCGAAACAGGTAATCGTCAATAGTGATTGAAAATTTCCTTCCTAGGCTCAGTTTTGCTTCGATGCTTCTATTTATAAGAGCAAATGGAAACATTTTTTGTGTCTTTCACATAAATTTTGTGTCCGCAACAAATGTTACGCGCGCAGGCAAACAGGGAAATATTTGTGTCCGCAACAATGTGTCCTCGTTTGCCAGGACCTTAGAGACGGAGCATTAGAAAAAGCCGGAGGGAGGGTGACAGTCCCCTTCCCCCCCCAAAAAAAAATATTTGTGTCCGCAACAATGTGTCCTCGTTTGCCAGGACCTTAGAGACGGAGCATTAGAAAAAGCCGGAGGGAGGGTGACAGTCCCCTTCCCCCCCCCCCAAAAAAAAAAAAAAATTCCTGCATGGGAAAACTTGTCTAAAAAAAATACTGCAAGAGGTGGTACCTAAAACAAAATTCATGCAGAGGGAAAAAAATCCTGCAGACAAGTGGGCTTCAAAAAAATTTATGCACCGGAAAATTTTCCAGCCCCCTTCCGGTTTTTTGTGGCTACTACTCCTAAGAGTAGAGTAGCCACAATGTCATGGAGTGAGTGTAAGTAGTCCCGAAGATCTACACCTTACCTTCGGATAGTGTTCGGAATCGCACGATCGGGCTTCGGTAGACACTGACGCTTGATGCTTGTATTTTGGTGAGTATCGTTCGTTACTTACGCTTGATGTACTATCACAAACAAGCAGACTAAGAGATAGCGTAAAAACAATCGTTTACTCCAAAGCTACGAGCCTAATAGCATTGACCTGACAACCCGGGAGAAGCGGGTGCGATGCTCTCGCTACAAGGAGTCACGGGAATGAATCACTTGATACAATAGTGCCTATATAATAAGGGTTATCTGAACAAGCCTATCTGTTACGGCAATTCCAAGTATATATTGATCAAACCTTTTAACTGCTTGCGGAGACGGCGTAAACAATCGTTTATTCGGCGAAGCTACGGGCCTAATAGTGCAAATACAGGATTTTTGATGTCGGAAATGGCTTAAAATTGTAAAACTGGCTAAGCAATAAATAACTACGGAAATAAGATCTCATAGTACGCTTCGTAGAGTCACGAAATGCATTAGACTGAATGCTTCCCAGATACTCATTTTGGTTATGAAGACTGGTGAGTGTTGGAGGAATCAGCGAGAAGGAATGGTAAAGCACGTCTAAATCACTAGACGATAACATAAACGCTCGCCAATAAAAAAGAAAAAAAAAACGCCGTGACTAAAATGGCAATTATATATAAACTAAACTGCGATAAAAGAGAACATTGAGTTATCGGGAAAAACTTGACGGAGATTTAAGGCAGCAGCTTCATGTTCCACATAAAACGATAACGGCTCAAAGCGTCAGCTAACACATTGCATTTATCGCTAATGTGGCGCGAAGATAGACGGCGCGTGACGCTGCAATCCACAGCTCTGCCCTACAAGCTACCCGGCATGAATTTAGGAAAGTAACGACCTTACTCCTCCCTAAAAAATTCACATTGTTTTGACGTTATTTTATATAGGGTTTATACTTGCACAATAGAGGATGACGGTAAAAGAGCCGATCAACCATACATGGCCCTCTTCCAAAAGCTTATAAATCTCCGTCTAAAGACTGTAAACAACGAAGTTCAGTTACGCCATCTAACTTGAGTACATGTAATTCTCAAATTTTGGTTTCAACCCGTAAGGATCCAACCTCGTTCCCAGGGCTTTTCCCTAGAAAGAAAAATGGCAGCCGCCATTACCGAGGTTGGTAAGAATCAAACAACAACATATATTGGTTGGCTTTGCAATTTTATAGTCCCTCTTGACAAGCATCACAACATAGGTTCAACATATACCTTGGGCCACTAATCTTAAGATTCCAAGATTACAGACAAATTGATCCTCATATTTTACGCAGCTTGCTTCAACTCCAGTAACACAGTAATAGCCACACGTAGTCCTCGACTACCTATTTTTCTAATGGTCCTTCCCTTAATATCTCTGCCTTAGTACGCGCGCTGTGATTGGTCAATTTTTCTGGCCGTATTCTACTGTACGGCCCGTTAACCCCGTTTGACTTCAACTAGTCTTCTTTCCCGCGCGCCGGATTAACATCAGGGATATAATAAATATCTTACTAACCTCGTTTTCTCGGTCCGTACTGTAAGTTACGGATCCTCGTTTTTTTCCCATTAATTTATGGCCCCTTGCGCTTGGGTCATAAATCAACAGGAAAAAAATTCGGTCCGTACCTCGATAGTATGGGGAGTGTGTATGGGTACCCTGTGAAAACAGCTCTCTACCCACGAGCACTGCGGGAAACTGGCTCGAAATAATGCGACCGCGCGCGAAAAGCGAAGGTGAGAAGAAACATGGAAGAGGACATGGAAGACGAAACGAGCTCAGTGTCCAAGGTAAATTGTCATTTTGTTAACCTAAAAAGTGGTCAAAGTTGAATTATTGAATTTTGTTTCGTCTGTGACGAAATGTTTGTACTTTAGGGTTGCTTTCTGATCAGAAAATCTGCTGCAAAGAGTCCAAGGAAACGGGGTTCAGGTAAAAAGAATACAGCTTCTTGTGAAGTAGCATGTAAAAAGATTGACTTGAGTTATCTTTTGTTTGATTTTAAACGAAATGATGCTATTTCTTACGAGAGCTTTAAAAATATATTATTTTGAGAACCTGAAGTTTCTTTCCTTGCTGAATTTTATTAGTTGACAACCGAGACAACAAAACATCCGTGCTTTTCGCACCTCTGCAACGCCCTCACCCTCCACCCCTTGGGGCTACCCCTAGGGGCTACCCCTATTGATATAATAATAGGGTCCTAAAGTGATGACGTCACAAAACCGAAATTTGTGAAATTATGGGATTTGTTCAGATATTCAGAAAGAACACAATAAAAAAGGCCTACTTGGTTTACTGGCCAAAAATCAGCAGGCTCACTACTAAATAATTGGTGCGCAAGGGAGCCATCAAGAAGAATGTTGCAGACGAAGCCCTCCTCGCACTACACCGCTCGTGCGAGAATTGAGAATTATTTAGTAGTGAGCCTGCTCGCAGGCTAAGCACCATTATACTCTGCTGACTCAATTCTTTGATTGCACCTGACGTCACTGCGGCCATGTTGGTGGAAAGAGCAATAGTGAAAACATCTTTTGGGAATTCGACTCTATTATTATGCAAACCTTGAGCTACATTTTTCTATTGTTTTGGCACCAACATGGCCGTCTTATCACATGAGTGCAATCAAAGAATACAAATCCTGTTAAATTTTTCTTGGTTCATAATGTCAAAGTTAGAAGGGTTTGTATGGAGTCTGCAGAGCATAATGGTGCCAATATCTCGAAGCCAATTTGCCTTTACATGCTGGTTTTTGGCAATTTAGCATTTTTCATCTTGTTCTTTCTGAAAATCTCAACAAATCCCATAAATGTCAAAAATTCAAAAATTTGTAATGTCACACTTTAGTATTCTATTGCAACTAGCAGGAGGCCATTCAGCTTCATACAGAGAGTGTGTTAAGTAGGTTCAGGAAATGGTGTATTGTATTTTATATAAGACTGGAATCAATGGGTATGAAGTGGAAGTACTCATTTATGAGTGTTGAGAGAAAGGTGCAAATAAACATTAACAATAATTTTAATACATGTCCTTGAGGAGACAGTCAGGGACTGTTGCCTTTGGTGTGAATTGTAACCTGCGAGAGTAAGCACTATTTCATGCCCTAGCTTTCAGCCACCAGGTGTCAGCCAGAGCCAGAAGTAGCATCTGCTCTTGAAGGCCATGTGAATCCAAGGTAGCAAAAATTTTCTGTTGAATTGTATTGTTTGTAGAGGATTACTTTCCAGAAGTTGGTGGTGAAAGTGCGGCCCATCGCAAACTGAGATATACAAACTACCAAGAGTGCTGGGGTTCTATTAAAAATGATATTGAGGTACTACACAGTTGATTTTTCTTTTTGTGTAGAATGATATGGAGAAAATAAATCCTGTAGAGCTGAAAGGGATGGGGAGAGGGTGTAGAAAGTGTAGAAGAGCTGTTAATAAGCTTTGGAGAAGATGGTGTCACAAGGAAGTACGAATATCTCCTCATGAGTAAAATTCCTCTAATCTTGTTGTCCAAGTAGCCACATATAAATCATTTTAAAAGGTTATTAAATCATTTACTAAAAAATGTTATTTATGTAATGTTTAAACCCTTTGACTCCTACACCGGCCAAAACTGGCCATGCAGAACCATGTCCCTTGTACTACTTGTGACATCATCAGTTTCAACGCTCGCAGACAGCTTTACCATGTAACATGTGTAGGGAGAAGAGATCTTTCAAACCATACCCAAATGAGCATGATTCCGTCAAACAGGCCAGAGAAAACACACACACAAAAAAACCAAGTGACATTGACCCGAAAATTTGAGTGAAAATCTTGTTCCACTACCCACCCGCACTTCCTTCCATCTAATCCTACGATCCAAAAAAGTTTTCCCCAAATCTTTTCCCACTGAAAGGAAGCCTAGAAAATGCCCAGCAAGAGAAAAGCAAAAGAAAAGGGGAGGAGAGGAAGCGAAAGGTAGAAAGCGAGGGGGTGGTGAAACTTTTTAACCCAAAAGCTATCTCGAAATTTTTCTTTCTGTGCATGCCTGAACTTTGAAAGCTCAATTTAAGCATCAGGAACAGAAGGACGCCAGGAGCTCTACCGGGAAACAGAGTTTTAGGCAGTTTTGGTTCTTTTCGGCTAGATTCTGACCAGAAAACGGCTTGACGAGCTTTAAAAGGTGTTTTTTGGCAAAATGTTCAGCAGCCAAAGGGTTAATAAATTAGCAGGAGTGTTTAATCAAGTTTAAAACACGAGGCGCAGCCGAGTATTTTAGGACTTGATAAAACACAAATTGCGAATTTATTGAACGGCTTAAAAAACTTTACTGCACATCTATCCATTCTTACACTAAAATTTAGATTTTGGGTTATTTTGGCCTAGAAAATCGGATGTAAAATTTAGCTGTGTCATCAGTGAATATCAGATATAAAGTCACTCATTTAAAATTAATTTCTTTTCTATTTTCTTCATGAATTATTAATGAGCTTTCTAAGTAATAGATAAATAATTTGTGTCTGACCTTTAGCCTATAATTGTCAGACGCGAATATTTTATCTTACTTGTGAAATGAAACAATAGATTGCATGAGTTTGTCATGTTAATCAGTAGAGATCTGTATCAAAGTTAATGCGTACTAATTAGCTGAGCAGGACTCTTATGAAAGTTAATGATTTGTATTGGGGTTTAGAGAGGTATACATGTGACTCAAATACTACCCGTAGATTGGTCATAACTCTTACAAATTATTAATGAATTTTGCAAGTTTTGTTTTATAAACTCAAAGGGTCTGCAGACACAGATGAACAGTAAAATATTTTCTGATCTACTGGAATTCATCAAGAATGCACATAAAAAGAAATCTGTGGACGCAGCAAGGACCACTGTAAGACTTGAAATACCTACAGCTGCACTGATAACTGGTGAGAAGTCTGTTGTTTTATATGCATTTCTTATAGCACTGGTTGGGAGAATTTAACATTAAAAAACTCATCTTTAGTGAAAGACCAGCAAATTGCAAGAAGTTGATGATAGTCCTGCTTCCAAATAAAAAGTAAATAACAAATAAATGTATTTAACAATTGTCGTGTGAAATTGCGCTGCATATTGCTTATACTTAGCCAACAAGGCCGTAGCCGGGTGAGTTGGCTAAAATCAGGCAATATTCTGCAAGATTGTTAATAGCAGGGGAGCAGGGTTGGTGCAGTGGGGAGAGCGCTCGCCTTCCACCAATGTGTCCCGGGTTCGATTCCCGGACTCGGCGTCATAAGTGGGCTGAGTTTGTTGGCTCTCTACTCAGCTCCGAGAGGTTTTTCTCCGGGTACTCTGGTTTTCCCCTCTCCCCAAAAACCAAAATTTGATTTGATTTATTTAGAGTTGATTTGATTTAGTCTCCCCAATTAGTAGAGCATCTGTGCTCGGCTAGATAGATTTGAGACTTCAGTAAAGTGATTATTATTATTGAGCAGGATAATTGTTTTATTATTCAACACATTGATGACAAAGCACAATTTTCTGCATTTATTGAAAAAAAAAACTGGAAAAGCTGCCATTTTTCTCCTTGACAGACAAAATTACATATATGGCTGGATATCTGTTGTTATTAAGTACGCACAATGAGTATTGAGCGCACTATGACCATATTTGAACATGGTCACAATGTGTCAAATAATAAAGTGCTGTATCCACACAACTCTATGGCACATTAATTTACAAAATTAATGTAAAAAAGGGAATCCTCTGATTAAATAATTAGGCAAAAAAAATCCTTAGGTGTAGCAGCTCTAAATAATAATAGGTTATAAGATATAAGAAGAAGTATAAGATATAAACCAGGATAATATTTTATTGTAATATCATTTATAAGGTTCTCTTTTTCTGTGTTTTATTAATTAGGTGTGAATATGCCAGATCATGATGTGATTTTTCTCAGTTGGCCACTGAGCTGAGAAACCAAGTCACTACTTTTGTTGCTGTGCTGACATCCAAAGATTGCGCAGGTTGATTCTTAAGTTGTTTTTAGTTCTTTGAAGTGTCAATACAGGTGATATAAGTGGAGATGTGACATAATGTTTAATAAATGAGCAGGAGTGTGCACAAATATATTATGAATTTATTGAATGGCTTAAAAAACTTTACTGTACATCTATCCATTCTTACACTAGAAATTTTTCTTTGTTTTCTTTGTCCCAACAGCTAAAATGGTCATATATATTAAATCTCTTAAATTAATCCATTTAATAATATGGACACTTGCATAATGTCGACATTTTGGCTTGGCCCCTTTGGCGTTCATATTGACAGGGCACCACTGTATACTGTTGGTGGAAACCTCTCCTGAGCAGACACCTTGTTGTGATCCTAATGCGAGCAAATAATACCTCCTGTCATAGGCTGCCTCTTCAAACTGGACACTCATTCATGATACTTGCCACACACAAACACTGCATTAATTAATTTTAACCTTTAGTTTGTTAAGCAGATCTGTCTAAAGTGAACACCTGACCATCATTGTACATATATCCTGCTTTTAAAAGTTTATAAGCAGTTTAGTCTTCAAACCATTACATCTTTTTTGCTGGTATAATCAAATGGCTCTATTGAAACGGAAGGCAGCTGGTTCTCTGGCAGAGGGAAAAACAACTACAAACTTTAAATTTCATGCCAACAATGTCATTTACCCGCCGTCCTTGCATTTGAGTTGATCATTTCACACAGAAGCTTTGCAAAAGTTGTTCAAATACATTGTATGTTACCTACCGTAAAAGCTATAGTAAGATCCCCTCTCTATTAACCCCCCATCTCTAAAAAGTCCCCCATTTGGATGTCATCATCATCATCATCATCATCATCATCATCATCATCATCATCATTGTCATCATCATCATCATCATTATCATCTTCCTTTTATTTGGCAATGCAGGTTACAAAATAATTGGCAGCCAGGCCCCGGTTCCTGGAAAGCCGATTAGCACTAACCAACAGATAAATTCCGCTAATCAAAGAATAAAATTTATCCTTCGGTCAGATTCTGTTCCACAAAGCACGATTAGCACTATACAAAGGATAAACTAATGGTTAAATTTAACACACCTAGAGAGGTGGATTAACTCACTAACCATGGGATAAAAATTTTCAAAACAAACAAAATGGTGGAATAAAACGTTTGTTAATTTCGTGCAGGAAATAAGGGAAAACAACTTATACCCCAAATAATATGTCTTGGAGACTTTAATGACCGAGAGCTTTCAGTCCATTCAAATTCAGGAGAGTATAAATCGAATATTCAGTAGAAAATAGTAATCTAAAGTGAACAATGGCGAACCACACCAACGCCGCCTTGCACTGAGGAGGTTTTTTTTGTTCAAAAATGTACCTTTTTTCTTAAACTATGACAAAATAAGAAGGTTTGATTAATACAATTTATGACGCTGTTCTTTCCGTGAATCAGAAAACAACTAAATGCTTTGACAGTTTGTGCACATCTTTGCTTCGCATTTTCCTGCGCATCGTCATTTTCGCACGCGTTTGCTTGTGGATAACCGGTCTGACTGGTTTATTCCGAGTTTGATTGAGGGATAGTTAATCGAAGGATAAATCTGTTTTGAGGAACGCCTTTTTATTCCCTGATTAGTTATCCAGAGATTAAGAAATTTAATCTTGAATTGACCCTTAATTGGGGGATAGTTTAATCGGCTTTCCAGGAACCGGGGCCAGTAAGGCTGATTTGGACCTACAAATCACTAAAACAATGAAATGATATATCCTATACTACTAAAAATACAAAATTGATCTAAAAAGAGAAAGTATCTTAAAATTTATAAAATTAACTGATAAAATGCCCTATTTAGCCTAAAATCTATAGATACCAAATAATAAAAACTCATAAGAAGTATCTAATAATAAAGTTAATCACCATTCTTATTTCTTATAATGATGCTGGGTTTTGTAATAAGCCCCCCCCCCCTCCATCTTAAATAAGCCCTCCTCTTTTTGGGACATGACATTTTGTAATTAGTCCCTCCTATTCATTCTAACCTACAAAATCCACTTCCTGTGGCCCAGTGGATTTGTTTTTAAACAAATTTACACTCAAACACATAATACTGTTTGCTGCTCTTTATTAAATAATAAAGTTTCATGGTGACCATAGTTCTTTGAGTTTAGTACAAAAACAATTTTGGGATTTGAAATAAGCCCCCCTATCTAATAAGACCCCTGTTAATAAGGCCTGAAATTAAATAAGCCCCCGGGGGCTTAATAGAGCTTTTGCGGTAACTAAATGCCTCAGTGCGGCACACATTATAATGAATTAAAGTACAAGTACAGTCATGTAGCTAAGTCATTTTGATTCACATTTTGTTTGTTTCAGTTATGAAGGCTACCATGAAGAATGTGATATCACAGTTTATTGGCTATGAACTGCAAGTAAGTAGCTGCCGACCTATAGTAATGCCCCACACAAACATAAACTAAATACAAAAGTTGTTTAAAGTGCCTGTGAAGTAAAAAAATGTTCTCTCAAATTTTTGAAGCTTCTTGTGTCTTGATTACAAAATGACAAAAGAGATTTGACAGCACCAACTAAAGCCAAATTTTTTCGTGCTCCAAAGAACCTCAAAATTCACTAAATTGTGTCCCTTGGACTGGGAATGAACCTTTGCTTGGAACAATGCTGATCACATAGGAAATTCCACGACACTTGTGTCTTCTGAAGCATTTCCTATGTCACACCTTTGTAATAAGATCTTTTGGCCATGCGCAAGATGGAGACACTTTTTGGCGCCAAATTTGAAACTTTTGGTTCAATTTATTCCGCGTTGTGAATGTTTTACTGCCTAAACACTAAATACCGGTATTAAGAATGAGAAAATGATAAACTATTATATAGAACAAGAAATTTTTTACTTCATAGGCACTTAAACAACTGAGAGAAACTATTACAAGGAGACAGCGCTGATGCATTATCTCCTAATCTAGGATGACGATGAGCTTGCCTCCTCACATCAAAGCAGGAAGATCAGTAGTTATACCATGCCTGTGCTTTGCCACTGGTACAAGAAAATGACTAAGGTTTGAATTTTTAGAGTCAATTTAGAACTCAAAGAATAAGAGTGTGTCCAACTTAATTCACTAAGTCCAGATTTGGATGCCATACTTCCGTGTGTGTAATACAGGTTAAATTTGATCTCAGGTTATTTTTGATTTAACGTAGATCAAAATGAAATTCCTTTGTCTCCTAACCCTAATTATTCATGAGAAGACAAAGGAATTTCATTATGACCTTGACTAAATAACAAAATAACCTGAGATTAAATTTAACCTGTAACATATGTATCATGTATCTTTCTTTTGATCTTGTGTTAGATGGTAGGTTTCCTTATATACCTTCAGATTTTGCAGCACTCAATAATATTTAAATCAGTTATCTGTCAGAAAAGATTTTAAGTCCTGGCCAAATGGGAAATGTTAATTGGTGACCAAACATCATCAAATATTGTTTGAGTCCAAACATGTTGATGTTTTGAAGCCCAGGCCAAATGGCTATCAAACATGGTCAAGCAAGAACAAACAAGGTGGCCAAATGGTAATATGTTTGGTCAATGTTTGATGATGTTAGGTTGCCAAACATTTTCCTGTTTAGCCAGGGCTTTAGACACCATAACATTACCATACAACTATGTGCTATTTAAGCCGCTGTTACACGTTGAAACTTTTAGCGGAAACTTATGTGCAACGGCGATGAGAGACCAAGTGAGACCAGTTTCACAAAATGGTGTTACACAGTGAAACTCTTGTTTTTATCACCATTGCGATCATTGTGATTGTTGCAGAAGTAGAAAGCAGTTCTACTTTTCGTGAAACTTGTCTCGCAACGGAAGTTTGAAAAAGTTTCATGAAACTGACTATGTTACATGGTGCAACGCCTGCTGAAAATTGTTTTGTAGCGCTGTGACACACAAGTTTCAGGTAAAAGTTTCAACATGTAACAGAAACAGAAACAGAAATAAGGGAAAAGAAATTCATCGGTAATTTTTTCCGAGTGTAAATGATCATCCCCCCCCCCCCCCCCACCAACTACATAGTTATATTGATTGTGATGAAGAGCAAAAATTTAGGTCATTAATAAAGTTGCTTTGGACATTAATTGTGTCATCTCCATCTGTCTGAGTGTCAGTCTCTACTTTTATTTGACTATAACAGTGATTGAAAACGGCTTACAATGCAAAGAATTCACAAAAACCCACTCTCGACAACTTCGAGTCAGTCTCAATGTTACATGTGTAACTTCAATCAGCCTCAGCAGTGGCCTCTGATTCACTGCTGTTAGCTTCCAGAAGAGTCAATGTCACAAACATCTGCAAGGTTCAAGCCATGATCTGCATTTCACTTTTTAGAAGTAACATGTGTTCATTGCTTGTACTTCTTTCTCTTCCGTTGATTTACCCTTCTCACAGATATCAAGCCATTTGAATTCGGATTTCCACTTCAAAAGAGTGCTACGCCTTGGGAGATTGCTCGCCATGGCTCAAATCCCTTGTGCTTTAGTGCAACACCCTTCATACATCAATTTTGAAACCCCCTCTATTGAACATGGTAAATGAGTATCTACATTACACACTACACAGCGGTTATAGTCACGTGCACTCTCGTTGTTCGAAGACGCAGCCATTATGGATAACTTCGATATTACAGTGGACTTTATCAACGACCAACATCTCGATTTATTATAAAAATGGGAGGAAATGGAATGTCAGCTGCTAGAAACATTAGCAAATTTACCTGCAGATGACTCCCTGCTCCAAGAGCTCTCATCTGTCTTAGAATGTTATCTTGTATTGGAGACAGATATTGTGAGCATTCTGGTGAACCTGGACAAATTTGAGGAGGAAGTGACTTTAAGAGAGACTGCATATTTTCCAGTTACAATGGCTCTTTTAAGAGCCACTTGTTACACACATAAAAGCTTTGTCCAATAACGTTTTTATTTTACTCTAGTGAAATTTTATGATTTAATTTTTTTTGCTCGGACAAATTTGATCGGTAATTACTGATCACCGGCCGTTATTTCCATCTCTGATGTAACAGTGGTCCATCTCTGATGTAACAGTGGCTTTAGTGCGACACATGAGTGGTGTAGCATCTTAACAAGGCCTTATCGTAACACATGGGACCATTCTCATTGGTCAAATTCAGGCCTCCTCCCAAGGTTATCTGGCTTAGTTAGATCACACTTAGTGCTTATTGTTCACACTTAGCCCATCATTAACATACAAACAACAATAACTGCTTTGGATTGATTGCATGTACCTGCATGTAGTGAATATAAAATAATTTATGGCCCTGAGTAGTCTTTCACGGGGATAACACTATCCAATCAGAATTTAAGGTTAGTTACCAAAAAACTACTAAACATGAATGTGATTCTGGATTTGTTATAAAATAGTAAAAAGTTCCCTAAACTAAAACATATGTGAACATTTTATAAATAGTTCCCCTGTGGCACTGTTAAACTACTGGTATCTTACTTTTAGCATGATGACTCAAAAAGAAGATGCAGCTCACAGCAGTTTCAACATTCAGGTAAATTCAATTTTCCTTGTTGCTTCACAGGCAGACCACCCTATGTTGTGTGGTATTGTGTTACAATCGATCTATGGCGTGTATAGAAGGAATATAGATAAACATTAAACTAAAATGCTTCGTTTTACTATAAAATATAAAGTTTACATTAGATGGTTCAATAAAAGTTCAGTTTACTGAACTAACTAACTGAGTCTTGAGTCTTATTTTTTGGCCGTTCTGAGCTGTTTAAGTGGTTATTTGAGAGATCATTTAGCGACCGAAGAGAGGAGAAGGGTGAAGAGAGAGAAGAGAGGAGAGAAGACATCCAGCAGCCACCACCTAGTCCAGTTCAAGCTCAAATTGACACCCAAACCGTCAAAATTAATTCTCACCTCAAAAACACTGGCATCCAATCGACAAGATATTTCTTCATGCCTGCGCCGAATTACAGCTTCTACCTTCCAAAACTTTCAGAGAAAAGCGATTCTAAAGTCCAAAAAGTAGCTTTCTCAACGTGATTGGTGCCAGATTCTCAACCAAAGGAATTTGAGGAATGTATGTCAATTTGAATCAACCAATCAACATATCACGACCATTGGTTGCTTTACTCCAGGTTATTTTTGATCTTCCATTTGTTCTTTATTGAGCAGTGATGCTTGTTTCTGAATTTTTAGATCATCCTCCTTTGGTCATCATCTTTGAGGACTTCGAAGGTTTCCCTCCGGCTGTTGTTCAAAATTTTGTAGCAATTTGCAGGTAACATTGAATTAAGCGAGAGACTTTATCTGACTGGAGCAGAAATAGAAGATTATAGTAACTAGGGTGCTGTTATGAAGTGTTTTCAGTAAATTGTCTTACAGTAGCTAAACATTGTGTATTGTGGCCTCAAAGCTTGTCTAACAAGTTGTGAAAAACATGTTGCACTACATGACACTTGGAAGAACTTGTTGCTTCACTGCCAAATTTTTTAGGACTTAAATTGTACAGGGTATGAGGTTTCTAATTCCAGCAGTGGCATCATTCCAATGTGTTAAATGGTTTAGCTAAAATTTTATGAGGTACTCTTGTTTTGAAAGTTTGTTTATCATCCCTAATGCTGCTGCCATTAACTATTTTCGGTCACAGTGAGACAAGTTGTGAGAAGAAAGAAGAAAGAAACTCAATTATTTATACATGGTTACAATTTTAAAGCTACAAGCTTGTGGGGATGTGTGGGAGAAATGTTGGTTTTTGAGGAGAGGGTAAAACCGGAGTACCCGGAGAAAAACCTCTTGGAGCAGAGTAGAGAACCAACAAACTGAGCCCACTTATGATGCTGAGTATGGGAATCAAACCCAGGACACATTGGTGGAAGGGGAGCGCTCACACCACTACGCCAACCCTGCTCCCCTGTAATACTGCCTAAAAGAAAGGAATAATAAAAAAACTTCAACATCTAGTCAAAAATGTTTTTAAATTTGCAATGTTAACTTCTTTTCAGCCAATATTTGAGTGATCTTCCGCTGGTATTGGTTTTTGGAATTGCAACAGCTGTGACAACCATTCACAGAGTTCTACCACATGCTGTTTCCAGCCTGTTGTCCATTCAGAGATTTCAGTCTCAGCCTTCTCACATTTGTGTCCTGGAAATCATTAACAAGGTTTGTGATACTTTCTTACCAAGTTGTGATATCTTTCCGATCGATCTGCCAATAAGCATAGCACGTGCAAGGCTTCAAACCTTTTCTTGAATTTGGCAAACCTTTTCACACAGACAAGCTCTACTGGATTAAAATCTTCACAAAGGCATGTGCAGGAAAATTTGTTCAGGTCGATCAAAGTGGATTGTTGAACCTTGAGTGCTCACTTGGGTCAGGTAGTGGAAGGTTTTGCACAAAAACAACCGTATGCAAATTTGTGAATTTTCGTCATTAAATACATAAATGATGCCACATACTGTCTATTGTACATTGACCAATGAAACAATGCCATGTCTTCCAATTGTGCATTTTGTTGAACAGGAAAAAAAGACCGGAACCTGACATGATTTATAACTCGGTATACCTATATACATGTAGGTATAAAAAGTAAATCTCCAAAGCCTATAATGCTTCCCTTGACACAGCAATTAGGAATGAACTAAACTTTTAAAGCACACCTAACACTAAACTATTGTTTTGCCAAAATAAATCTTTGCACCTGTTTGAAGTGCATTGTGCCTTTTTTTTACCAAATCTTGACTAGTTATATCTTGACTAAAAATCACAAAAATCTGGCCATCGTCTGTCCCACAACCGAGCTAATGAGGGGCTTGGGTCCATTCTCAGTTTGACGTCACAAACTGATTTACATCACATTAAGTCTTTGTAAACGTGCATGCAAAGCAGTTTGTTTCGTCAAATTGAGAATAGAGCCACGCCCCTTCTGTCTCGGTCGTGTGCCCAATGATCCTTCATTTTTTGTGTGTTTTAAAGCCAATAAAAAAGTCAAAAAACTGGAATAAAGGCAAAATGTTATTGGGACAAAACTGGTGCAAAGATTTATTTTAGAGAAAAAAAATGGTGTTACATGCACTAAACTTAGGATTTAGGATTTGGATTTCTGGGTGATGCCATCTTACCGTAGATGCACATACTTCCCACTTCTTCTCTTTTGTCTTTTGTAACTTAAACTCACCTTCCTTGGCATTCACCTTGACAGTTGTTTAAACACCTTCTGATCAAGATGCATCAGCGCAAACCATTTGCTAATGTCATTGTTAATCTGCCTTTCACAAGGTGCTGATGACTGCCCAGTTTCCATTCAAGCTTGGTGGAAGAGTGTTGAGATTCCTTTATGAGAATTTTCTCTACTATGATTTCTCATTACAAAACTTTGCCAGAGGACTTCAGGTATCATTGGTTCCTACTTAGTATACTAAACAATTCTGTAGGGTATGTGTTTTGACATGTTTAATTCTTAGCAAATCAATATTCATGCAATACTTATTAATTATAATTATGCAATCCAGATTAATTTAAGGTGCTCAAAATGGTTTCGCTATTTTTGAACACCAATTCTCTGATGAATTGATACTCCCACAATTTTTCGTTTGTTTTCTTGAAATTGTATCCAAAAATTTCCCAATTATAATTTCTCAACAAGTTGTGATCATTTTTTGACATGTTACATTACCATAGCAATGGGAGAGCCTCTTAGAAACACCCTTAATTTTGGATTAATGTCCCTGTAACTCAAAAACGAGTTGGTGACCCCTATTTTTATTATTGAATTGCAATCAGCATATCCAGTTTCATCTTTCTGCAAAGTTTTCAAAAAATCTGTACATTTGGTTCAGAGCCACCTTAATTTGTTGATAATTTAAAGTGGCTCAATAATAAAAAAACGGGTCAACTGACTTGTTTTTTTGAGTCACAGGCACATAAAGCCAAAATTAAGGGGTTTCTAAGAGGCTGTACTGTTGCTATGGTAACCTTATATGTCAAAAAAATGATCGCAACTTGTTGAGAAATAATTGGGGAAGTTTTTGATACCATGTTAAAAAAAAAAATGAAAAACAAGACGCTCTATGAGCGTTCACTCGGGATACTTTTGTGCTGCAGAAGCCGGACAAACGCTTTTTGATTCTCGAAAACTATCCGGCTAGTGGTTTGCTTTTGGGTTCACATAAGGCCTTTTTGTTCACTTACGAGCAAACCTCGATAAACTGTTTTGAGAGTTGCCATCCATATTCGTTGTCAGCTGTCGTTGTTTACTTCTAAATTAAGTGGCAACATCTGAAGTTTTCTTTGGCTCTCTCAAAACATTTTTTCTCTCTGCTAAGCTTGGAAACATTTGCATAGACACTTCTCTTAACATATTGGAAATTCAAAACTCAAAAACACAAGGTGAATCGTTTCCATGTATGTGACATGTTTCTCAGAAATCCAGATGTCATGCATTGTAAAAAAAGACTCGAAATTCAAACTGCTCTATTTTCAAAACAAAGCGTGTTACTTGGCTTAAAACAGGCCAGCAGATATATCCTTAAAATGTCATTAACCTGATGAAGGTAAAAATCTAAATGTTTAATTTTAGTTTTATCCTGACGTCACGTGAAAACCAAAAATTCGCAAACTTGTCTCTAAATATAGAACTGTCACAGCTATCGAAGTTCGACGAGTTGTGATATTACATCAAAACAACTTTGTGATTTTCTAAATATAGAACTGTCACAACGTTCTAATGCGAGTCGATACTCACAGTACGTGCGAGGCTTCCAACCTTGTCTGAAATTCGGCAAACCTTTTCACGCGGACAGTCTGTAGTGTATTAAATTCTAGCTTCACAACTTTACAAAGATATAATAACAATAATCACTTTATTAAAGTCTCAAATCGTTCTAGCCGAGCACAGATGCTCTACTAATTGAGGAGACTAAATCAAATCAACGCTAAATCAAATCAAACCAAATCAAATGTTGGTTTTTGGTGAGAGGGGAAAACTGGAGTACCCGTAGAAAAACCTCTCGGAGCAGAGTAGAGAACCAACAAACTGAGCCCACTTATGACGCCGAGTCCGGGAATTGAACCCGGGACACATTGGTGGATGGCGAGCGCTCTCACCACTGTGCCAACCCTGCTCCCCTGTGCAGGAAAATTTGTTCCGTCGGTCGAAGTGGATTGTTTAACCTTGAGTGTTCACTTGCGGTCACATATTAAATGGAACGTATCACATTACGAAAACAACTTTGTGCAAATCTGTAATTTTTCTAAATATAGAACTGTCACAGCATTTGAATTCGACATGTGATATCGATTAGCTGATAAGCACTACACGTGCGAGGTTTCCAACTTTTTCTTAAAACTCGGCAAACCTTTTCACTTGGACAGGCTGTGCTGTATTAAAATATCTAACTTCACAACTCAAACAGGATGAATTTACATAACTTCAAACAACCGTCGCGTGATGTTAGCCTTTCGACCTTTGGACTATGTGGTTTGCTTTAACCAATGAACACACGGCCACATGCCTGCTATTGTGCATTGGTCAATTACAGTCAAGTCAGGTCAAGCGTACCCCCCTAGATTACATTAATGAGTTGATTATTTGAACATTGAACCCGTTAGTCGTTTCGAATATTGCAATCATTTTTTAAATATCCGAATCAAACTTCGATTGCTGATTGGACTAAGCGAACAAAAGATGCTCCTTATATGGGAAATCGAAGCATCCAACATGGTGTCCAACGGTGAGTGGAAGTGATAGGTGAAAAACAGTATTGTAAATGTTATTAACGAGCAGTTTTTTTTTGCTTTCTACATCCCATAGAGCTTGTAGAAGTCTTATTCGTGATAAAAGGATTTCAGGCGAAGTTCTAGCAAGTCTTCTCGTCAATATTTTTGGTTGTTTACAACGCTGTATGCTATCAACTGTGTTTAATTTCGCTCCATACAAATTTATTATTTTTAGGATTCCTCGGAAAGAACAATGTTATTGAATTAAAAGGTGTGCTCTATTAAAAGAGTTGACAGAATTAAAGTCTCGTTGGTTGAACACGTTTTTCTAACACATTTATGGACAGAGTCCAATCAGCAATTGAAGTTTGATTCAAATATTTCAAAAATGATTGCATTATTCGAAACGACTAACGGATTCAATGTCCAAATAATCAACTCATTAATGTACTCTAGGGATGTACGCTTGACCTGACTTGACTGTAAAACACCGGAACGTAATTGTATTGTGCATTTTGCTGCACAGGAAAAAAAAAAAGACTGAAATCTAACACATTTTTTAACTTGGTATACTTACAGTATCCCGAGTAATTATGGGAGTATCGATCCATGAAAGAGTTGGTGCTTAAAAATAAAATCATTTTGAGCCATGTTGAAGAAAGTTACTGCATGTTGCGGATTGTACTGCTGTATGGTCATTTTGAACAGCTTGGCTAATTTTAGCTCAATGCAAAGTGGCTCCATTTTTCTTTCAGTTTTGTTTAATGGAACACTTCTTTGAGAGTCCTTTGAGTGTGCTTTGCTGTATTTCTTTGGAGAAAAGAAAGGATATGCTAGATAAATTAAGCCACAAGCAAGTTGAGATGTGCAGAAAAACGATGTCTTTCCGTAGGTGAGAGATATGTCTGTCAGTGCAAAATGCTATCATACTTTTGGCCACTTACTGTATAGGAAAAAAACGAGTACTTAGGCAACCAAACCTCATCTTTAGTTCATGTCCATAATGTGGGCACTTTAATAATAATGATGATGATGCTGATGATATCTTTATTTCAACTGATGAAATTGGTCAGTCAGTCACAAGATTGGCTGACAAGTATCAGCCAGTGACTTGGTCCCAGTGAAGGTCACGCATGTTATCTCCACCCTCATAACTTTGACATCCTGACTTAATATCAGCATTTGGCTTGTCTACTCATTATCTAAAGTAGACAAATCTCCTCTAGACATCATCTTGATTGACCTCTAATCATGCTGGACATGAACGCTGTAGTCTTGGTTGTTTTTGAAATTTATTTGAAAAATAAAAGAAAAACTATTGTAAGCCAAAAATTACTGGTTAATACTGTGCCTAGGCAGCTCCCACATCATGTCTTCTCAAATGATTTTTTCCAACTACTGTAGATATGTTGAAGGCCAGCCACCTGCAAAGCAACTTGAGCTTTTACTAGAGGACTCTGTCACAAAGGTTAGCTCCATCATATTCTCCAACCACGATTTGTGAGCTGACATGTGGTTGTTTTGTTTTTATATGAACATCATTGCCTTTTTGTTGTCTTGCATCATTTTACTGTGTATTGAGAGAGTCAGTCAGTTTTCCTGGTCACAGAGTGGTGCATAACGGCTCTTACTAGGGTTCCAATAACAGAGGCTCTAGGGTCAGATAGTCAGCTGAACCCAACCTCCACCAGACCCTGGAAGGAAAAAACAAACACCTGCGAAGAAGACTAAGAAGACTGTGGATCAACTAAAATCCTGTTTCAATCTGCACATGGTTTTGCTAAGCATGGTCACCCTTACATTGACCAAGATCTTGGGAAAGAACTTAGGCTACTGAGATGCGCTGTGGGCTTGTCGATTTCTTAAGGTAGCTAGCGTGGTGGCTAGTGATACCCCGTTTTAGGATCGAGAACCTCAAAAACCATACCCTAACCCGTGGCACATACCTATATAGCCCATATGTGGGAGTACCCACTGTGGGGATCACCTGAACTAAGACCGATGTTGAGTAGCGTGGTCCTTAACCAATAATTTTAAAACCCTGGGTTTTGGTCCAGTGTGGGTTCTAATTTTGAACCTGCGACCTTCTGCTCAGAGTCTCAGTTTTCCACCAACTGACGTTAAACCTCATTAATTTACATCTTACAGGATGCGATAGACAAGTTGCTAGATGATCTTGACCGGTACCATTGGTGCTTCTTTCCAGTGTTGCAATGTCTGCACATTGTCACCAACAATCTACCAAGACATCCTTTAGGAAAAAAGGTTAGCTACCAGTATGTTGACACAATCAGTGGATGGATGTCTTGGAATGTAAACTTCTTCTGTGTTACATTGGGATTAATACTTGATGGACCTGATAAGGAAAGTAGGGCTGTGGGCAGTCTACAGGGTTCTTTCACTTGGTGCTGAGGCTTTTGTTTCTTTGTCACAAGAATCTCAAAATTCCAGTTCAATCTACTCCTCATTTTGGTAATGACTTGTCCGTCTGTTCAGGAAGGCAGCTTGGGAGGCCAAAGAAGGGTAGAAGGAAATCAGTAAATTCTAGAGTACAGGCTGGTCTCAGTAACAAATTGCTGCCTCTAGTTGGTAGGTAGCAAGGCATTTTCAGTTGACACAGGTTGTCCATAGGTTATAATGTGAGATCTAGTCAATGTTGTTTAACAGCATTCCCTATTCCCTAACAGTGCTATATTTCCTTACAGTTAAGATTTCATATCAGGTATATAGTTTACATCTATTAGTTTCTCATGACTGAAAGTAACTGCTTGTCCCTGACAGCCCTATGATGTTTATGAAAGCAGCCTCTCGAGCAACATCTATGAAAAGGAAGAGTATAAGGAGGCAATGTCTTTGCTGAGGTATTTAAACCAGAATTTCTGTGTTGATAAATAGCTGTAGAAGAAGGATAAAATACTGTTAACTAATAAGTCAAATCATGGGACTCAGCACTTCTTGGGGGCTCAAAGTTTCCAGTCTTCCAGAATACGGTCTGCAAACATGGAGCCCCAGTGTCAACATGTCTGGTACTCCCCCAACTATTTACCTGCCAACTCTCATGCGCTATGCATGAGTCTCACGTGTGTGGACCAAAGACGTCAATCTCACGCATTGAGGACAATTTCTCATGCCTGACTTAGAAATCTGGATGACTTGTTCTTTAACACATTAACAACAAAAATTCAATTCAATATTCCCTGTAAATGTTCTAACAAACAACGTTTAATGTCGAGTTTGAGCCCTAACTGTATCAGAATGCGCTAAAATGTTGCATTTCAGTTTGCATTTGAGGAAATGGAAATGAACTTGAGTCTTGAGATCACCCCGCATTGGAAGTGTTCGGAAGTCATTGGAACATCTTCAGACATGTTCTGTAGCGTTCAGAAGTCTTTGAGAAATTGTAGGAAATTGCCAGAATATTTTTGGAAATTTCAAGTCACGAGGAGATGAAAAGTTCACATATTTGACTCAGAAAAAGTTATACAACTATTGTCCAAAGTTTTGGAGAAGGTGCTAGTTGGGAGAATTTGTTTAAACAAGGCATTTCATGGTGATGATTTTTCTTATTCTCATGACTCATATTTTTGACAAACTATAGTGATGTTGTAAGGAGAAATTAGATGTTGGTCAGTTGGGGTTTAAGGGTTGACCTACTTTATGTATCACCCTGTTTTTCAATTACCCCCACTACAAAGTGTTAGTGGTTTTCCTGTTAGTTACGTTACATTGGAATAACAGTAACTGTATTGAGAAAACATGAAGAAATCTATACAAACACCTACAGAAAAGCTGTTAACCCTCTGAAGCAACTGAACACTGAAGTCTTTATTATTTGTAGAGTTTATTCAAGAGATGAGCTTCTTCCCCTTCTTCAGAAATGTGTTGATGTCCTGGTATTATCTTTAAATGGCACTGAATCCAAAAGGTAAGCAGTGGCTTTAAAATTGCATTTTTAGTTTTATGCTTGTTCTACCTTTTGCTTGGTCAAAGCAGTGATCATGAATTCAAAGCAAGTATTTTACTGACTTGTCGTTTTGTCTTGTTTTGTTTTTCTTTTAAGATATTGCCAAGAGCTAAAGAAATCAAGAGATGCTATTGCAGGTCTTCTTCACCAGTTTGAAGATCTTAGTGGTATAGTACTTGTCAATTTTGGTTATCTTTGCATGAGCACTTGGGTCTGGTTTGTTCAGGTGATTATTCAATATGATCCAGGTTAAGGTAGGGGTACACGTGAATTTGAGTGAAATTTTAAAGAGTTTAAAGAAGGGATTGAAATGTGGAAAAAAAACCCCAGACAGTTCACACCCCTAGAAGGGCACTCCAGGTTGGTGGGAAACTGTTTATGTCCATCTACTAATTTTGAACTTCAAATTCCAATTTTTTACCTTCATTAAATCTTCAATATTTCCCATTTCCCTAAATTTAATTTTAATCCTTTGAGATAGGTCATAAATATTATTACATCTCTTCCCAAATATGCCCAAAAATCACCAAACAATTCACAAAATGTACCACAACATCTATAGCTTTGTGAAATGAGCATAGAGGTCATACCCCATTTTAAGCAAAGAAAACATGGTGTTCGGGTGGGATCAACTGTAAACTCCAAATTACAAAACTTTGTTAACCTTGCCAAAAGATCCGAGGCAGCTGGATGAGAATTGAGAATTTTACAAACTGCAAAAATTATGAACTGATCAAGAAAAGCAACTCCAGTTAGTAACCTTGTGCTTGTTACTTACAGGGATTCAAGAGACTCAAGAACAGTCATCAAGTTCATCTCAAAAGGAGGCACTGTCAAATGTTGCAAACAGATTTGAACTGCAAGAGGTGTGTCTGGCCACATTGCTCTATGATCCTTATGTTGAGATAGTAGTGTAATCTCACCAGTCTCTGTAAAATCACTTTGCCCTCAAGTTATCTATTAATTAAATGTATTTAATCTGCTTGTATATGTTCTACTTCAATTATCCTTGGTTCAATTTTTATTTTCCTTTGTTATTGTGTCTGGTAATCTATGATAATGAGTACAAAACAAATGAAAAAAAAAATGAACCACAACATTATTAAAAATATAATTTGCACGTATTTGTACAAATTTGCATAAAGTCACACTTAGGAACATTACCACTTTGTATGTTTTGAAACAATTTCCTAAAAAGGTAATTTTTCTTTTGCTAAAATGTTCACCAAATAGCCCTTATGCGTGATGACATCAGACTAGCTAAAATCACCCCCAAGCCTCGGTTTGAGAATGCAAATTTTAAATTTTATCGTGAACTAATTCCCAAAGCAGCAATGATGAAAAGAATACCCACGTGAAAACAACATGAAGGTAATGAAGGTTTGAGAAAATGCCGCACAAACGAGGCTTGGTGGTGAATTTTGAACATGTTACCCAATCGCGCATAAGACCTATTCAATTAGAGTATTTGTTTATTAATATTGATAGACTTATTCTTTGGTTTTATTGACAGCGACTAATGAATGCAGCAAAGCAAAAAAGAAAAGAATCACCATTTGATAAGCTGAGGCAAAGAACAGTGGATAATTTGGATGAGATGTTTAGGTAATAGAGACTTATCCTTTGTCATTTACAATATACTGGCCTATAAGCAGGCTCCCTTGGCAGGGTTTTTATGCGAGTCTGTTAGCAGCAGAGCCCCCAGTTATGAGTGCAACAAGCTGGCAAAAATGTGGGGATGAAGTGGACAGAAAAGTTAAACAAGTCCCAGTTTCTGTAAACATTCCATTTCCCCTTCATCTGTATGAAGGAAATCTGTCAATTCAAGGGGTCGACTTAACCCTTTAACCCCTAACAGTGATCAAAATGTAATTTCTCCTTGCATTATTATTACTTGATTAAGCATAAATTATTGAGAATAAACAAAATGATCACTGAAGATAGGATGAACAGATTCTCCCAACTTATACCATAAGGCACATCAGGAGTTCAGTGAGGAGTAGCTGCTAAGTTAAGATTTGTACTAGTTACTATTAAAATATTTATCTTTACTTCTTTTCTTGTCAGAAAATTCCTAACTTGTCCACGTAATATGCCACTGTATGAAGTAATGTACTATGACAATGTACAGGAGACAAGAAAGGTTTGAACTCAAGTGTAGCTAAATGATTGAAGGTCATGGCTTGTAGTGTTAATGGTTGGTGTTGTGCAGATTCGAATCGTGTAACACTTGTTGCGTTTTTGTAGCATTTGGTGGGGATGCCTCGTGTAGCCATCCAAACAGCTCTCAGTAATCCACAGTATTATCTGAAGGTGAGTTTTAACTGACAGTTATTTTGTCTGAATACACCAAACCAAATCATGACTTGCATGCATGCATTTTTCTGCACTTTGCATCAGCCACATGTAATAATGCATTCTGATTGCCTCATTGTTCTGTTTGCGTCTGGTGTATGGCGTGTACCCTGGATGCCAGAGGTCTTCTTGTTTACCAGTGACAAGAAGCATAGAGAGCGAAGTAGTGCTGACTCGCTTTTGCTGCTTTGTTGCTCAATTTCGTCACACCCAAAGAGAAAATAGACATTGTATGGGATTTTCCCATCTTACCTGGTGTCTTTTCATGCGAATGTGCTAGCATTTGCTGAAACTATACATTTTGATATGGCCTTTAATGACACAAACCATTTAGTTCAATTTGATTGATTTTCAATTAACTCTGGATTCGTTCCTAGGCCCTTACTCTTTTCTGAAGTGGGTTATTTGTCATTTCCTCTGAGCCCATTTATCAAAGCAAGGATATGTGCACATTCTTTCCTATGAGAATGAGTTCTCAGTGATATACAAATACAACTAATATCCATATAAAAAAAACTGCACTAGGATTTCCTTTGAAAAGGAGGATGAAATGAATTCAGAAATTACAAACTTCAGTACAGAAATTTTCCCAGAGCACTTCTTTCTGATGAAAACTAATAAAGAAATTGTGCCAGTATGAATAGGAAACCAAAATTTAGAAAATATGCTAGATTTATTTTGCTGAATGTTGCCATCTTATACATACATGCAAAATACATCATTTACGTTTTTCCGTTCTAAGTGCGAGTGTTGTCAGAGAGATGAAGGAACAGTTCAGGACACTTTACCAGATATCTGCATAGCTTACAAACTTCACTTGGAGTGCGGAAGGTTAATCAACCTGTATGACTGGCTTCAGGTAAACTGTCTTGGGATGGTTGAGCTTTTTGTGTTAGTCGGTTGGTTTTGTTGGCATTCATCATTTATTTAGCCCTTCTGCACCAAGTGGCGCATATAGGCCCTCTTAGGAGGTTTCTATAACCAGCGGAGGCTCTTGGAAACAGATGGTCAGGCCATTACCCAGCCACAGCCCAAACCTGAGATGTATGTGAGGTCAGACCACAGCACCGTGAACTTTGTTCCCCACTCTTTTCAATCAGAGCACTTGTGAGTTCTTTAACGTCCCCTTCCAGTTTTACGTGTGGAGGTGGAGACAAGGCCAATGGCTTAACGTCACTGCCCAATGACACAATCATCTGAACGGAAGCAGATGTTGAGTACACAGCCTGCATGATCTTACCAATTTTAAGACCCTGGTTTGTGGTCCGGTCTGGGGTTTGAACCTGCAACCTTCCTGCTCAACAGCCCAATGCCCTAGTAAGTTCAAAATATTTTAATGAAAGGCCCTTTGAAATACCTAAATGACACTGAGATTTCCCTACCATTTCATGTACTTCGACCCGTGAAATCCCTACCCTTTCATATGCCCAAAGCGTGAAAAAGGTATCCCTTTTGGGTGGAGCCTCCCTTTATAGGAGTACCCCCCCCCACCCCCACCCCACCCCCCGGCATGGTTACACAATCTCACTGTGGCAACTGTTATCTTGCCTTGTTTCAGGCATTTACTGCTGTTCTAGAGCCCCAGGCAGCCCAAGCAGCTGCAAAAGGTTCACCAAAGAAAAAGCAGAAAACACATGACCAACTCCAGTATCCTTTTTATTTTGTTGCTTTTTAGTACACTGAAGAGTAACACTGCTTTAATCCATTATTTACATAAAGCTGAATCTATGTCCAGTTTAATGGTGTTTAACAGTCCTTAGAATAGGTTACTTAAAAATTGCCTTAACTCTGTTTGTTGGCATACACCGAATGTTTTAGCATGCAGCAAGCTTCACTGTAGTAAGGTGGCTTAAAACCTGTCATTGTTTTAGCTAGGTTTACAAGGCAAAAGGGCAGACAATTTGCATAGTATATTTTTTACTTTGCGTCTTATGTCTTATCCATATGCATAATTTGTCAAGAGCTTTGATTTCCCTCTTGGTGTAAAAGTTGAAACCCTGTGACATGCTTGCTGGGTCAAATACTGTGAGAGCTGCAAGAATTTGGCTGTCAGGAAATCTCTCTAGAATCTTGAGATGAATAACCATAGCAATGGCTTTAATGTACTGCCAAAAAACAAAGAGGACGAGCGATAAAAACACAGGGCACCAGCAAAATGAAAGGGTAGGCAAGAAAATGGCAGGGTGGAGTGCCCTTTCATTTTGGCCCAGCTAGAACACTGCCTATGTAGATGTGAAGATGGCTAAACATAATTGCTCCTACTTGTATGCTAACCTTATAAGTGACTCTCACATTCTTAGAGAAGATGTATCTGTCAGCTAGGTTTACTTTTAAAAAGGATTGAGTAAACCTATCTGAGAAATCATCAGCTCTTCCTTAATTCTGATGCAGTGCTCGCTTCATACAGGCTGTGTCAGAACTCCAGTTCCTAGGATTCATCAAGTCAACTAGACAGAAAACTGATCATGTACAACGACTCACTTGGGGAGCTTGTTGATGTTGAGGGAGTTGTCTCGGTGTATAGCTATTTTCTAAATAACAGTCTTTGATGTAACCAGAGCCTATGTTGTTGGGCTTAAATTCTGTACAAAACTTGTACAAAATAATGCAAATAAATATTTGTTCTCAGAAAGAGTAATACAAAGTATATTCTCACAGCAATATTAATGACTATTCAACTTAATTTAATTTTCTTTCTTTCACTCTCTGAAGAACTCCCATCAACAGTTGGACTCTGAAATGTAGAATGAAGTTTGCTATTATTGGTCACTTAGTCTAAGGCTTAGTTGAAGTTGTTTTTGCTCTTACTGGGTCATTTCAAAGCTGTGCTTTCTATTTCTGTATGTCATTCTGAAAATTAGCTGTTGAGTTAATGTTCCACACACAAATCCAAACTGTATGCAGATACAAGGCAGGTTTTGAGCAGTTTCTTAATGTACACTGTAGCCTTGTGCAAGATCTCAAATGGTTTGGTTACTACGGTAAGTGGTAGATCTGGGTATGGTATTAAACAATTTGCCTGCTCATTTTAAAGATACCTGAATTTGAAGGGTTCCTGCACTGATTCCATCAGCTAACAGGTCATGTACTTTCATTGCCTTTTCTTGCATGGAGACAAGGCATTCCTTAATACCTAAGAAGAACACAGAACATAAACCAACCACAACAATAGACCATTTTGTATTCTTGGTAATGAACTGGATCTAGCATGAAGTGGAGGCTCTTGTGGGGAAATACATTTACATAAGTTATGAAAAGATTCCCCCGTTCAAGCCTTGCGTGCACACTAGTTCCAGCTCACTACGGAGAATACAAATGAGGTCTATTAGCCAGGATAAATATGTAGCAATGCTAAAGAATCACAATCAGGAAAATAAAATAAGCATAGCATATAATGTGTTTTGCAAAGAATTAATAAAAACTTATGAGCTACCTCCAGCTTCTTTTAAAGCATTCTGTATTTCATCCATCTGTTTGCCAAAGTTGTCAAGCTAAAGAAAAAAAAATCAGTAATTAAATTTAAACCACTTTTTGACGTGAACTCTATTTTTAATGATAACAGTAATAATAGTAATGATGATGGCAATTGTATTAATAATAATCATTATTCACTGTGTTTTGTATTTGTAGAAGAACTGTAAATTTCAGCTGTGTAATCTGAGGAAAACTTCTTCACCAGGGCCCGGTTGTTTGAAAGCTGATTACTGGTAACTTAATCCAGGATTAGCGTAAACTTTTGCAGTATTTAACTTTTGGATGAGAGTTTCTTTTGCTGCTTTTTGCTTTTCAGGACTGACATCCTCTAATATAAAATTTTGCAGAATATCAGCATCGAACAACGTGTTTGGATAGAGAAATAAACTCCTTGGTTATTTTTTAATCTTGGATTAGGGTTAATTAATTGGCTTTTGAACAACCGGGCCCAGGTCTACAGACAGTAAATGATAATGAAGGAATTTGTCATCCCCTGTGTTCATTTCCTCTTACCAACCATAAACAGTGAATGCCCTCTAAGGCAGACACTTCAGGGATCAACTCTGAGTGTCTGCCTTAGGGGGTAGGGGGTGGGTGGTATATTACAGGGAATACAGTATGGGGCAATCTGGCCTGGTGAAGGTGTCCACCTTAGAGAGGTGTCTGCCTTATAGGGGCATCTGCATTGAGGGAGTTCCCTGTATTATCACCTGTTCCTGTGCACGGTCCAAATCTTTAATTTCCTGCTTCAGTGCTGAGTTTACATAGTGGGCCTGTTAAAATAAATGAACCAAGGAATGAGAATCACCCTGCAGGTGGAGTCTAAAATAAATTAGGATTTTAAATTATGTCCTTCCCCAACAGGTGTTGAAAACACCATACTGGTACGGCTAGTAACAATGAGAAATTAGTCTTGGGTTATGTTATAGACTAACAATAGAAAAATGAATGGAAAATTCAGCTGCAGTTCATACCTATAAAAAAATTTAATATCATCATCTATCATCTTGATAGCCCATCATCACATTACCGTATTACTTACAGGAAGTGAAATACAAGTCCCCTAAAAACGACTGCGTGGGAGGCTACCGTATTACCTACAAGTCTAATTTACAAGCTGTTGACAATCCAAGACAATGGTAGTCTTAATACTAGAGAAAAAGTATACTTAGGAATATGTCAAGTCAAGTAATTTTTTTTAACGCTTTACACACAAGTGATTTTTGAAACTTTCTTGAGACGTTTCAACTTTCCAACTATAATGAGATGCAAAGTAAAGTAACTTGAGATTTTACTTAGGCCTTCACACACATTTTTAGCTTTTTGTAAAACTTAGCAGCTCTTAAGTCTTACTTAACAGCCTAGTGTAAAGACTACCAGTATAAAAATTGTTTTTCACTACTCACTGCCTTGATTTTCCTTTCCAGTTCATCAATCTCCTTATCAATCTTTTTCTCGTCCTCAACAGTATATTGATGGTCCCTATGCACCTTCAAAATAATAATAATAATTAACGTCTGCGTCGCAAGTGGAGGTTGGGTGCTTAGGGACCTGGGGGCTGGTACCGCCAATCCAAACCCAGGTCGGTAGAAACACCTCATAAGCTTGCTGTACCCGCAACCCAGCCACGAGCCCTGCCCACCACACCAAGCCTAAACCAAGCACCCGTCACACTGAACTAAGAGTTCAGTGGAAGAAAAAAAAAAAAAATAAATAATAATGATAATAAAACTAAAGGGGGGGAGGGAGGGAGGGGAAATACTCGAAAAACACACGAGCTACAACGGCCCGTACACAGAGCAAGTTTAACCGCTGCCTCGCTAAAATTGAAGGTGGGTGCCTGGGGTATCCAGGGGCTTCCACTGTGGCCAGCCAGCCCCTAGATAGAATACCGTCCCCATGGCTGGCAAATCCCCGCAACCCAGCCATGAGCCCCCATTCCAGGCACCTGTCAACACTGCATGAATCAGTGGAAGGAAAAAAAAAGGGGGGAGGGAACACTGAGAAACACAGCTTGGAGCTGCTGTGAGAGGTGAAGAAACTGCTAAGAAGTGCCAAAAGATAAATGCTGCACGCTTGAAGAAGACCGCTAGAAAATCACAAGAACACAAGCTGAAGGAAAAAAAGTAGCTGCAACGAACCATGTGAGCCTGCACTTGAACAGATTACCGCTGGCCAGAGGTGCCCGCTAAGCTCGTGGCGGTTAACTTTGTTAAATGACATTTAACTAAATAAAAACTACAAGCACATGGAAAAAGTGCACGCATAAAATATAACAGAACCACCACTGGACTGTCTGAAGACATCAGACTTAAGCCAGAAAGGTTACTAGCAAACGCTAATGCCATGCCATGACCATAACTGAGCAAAGACTTGCTCCTAGTCTTAGACTAACTAACTATAATAATAATAATAATAATAATGTCCTCATCAGAGTAAAGTTTTAAGATGTAATTGAAAAGAAATATCTGTGGTAGGAGAAAATACAGTGTAAGAAGACAGCATGTGGGGTTAAAGATAGCCACCTTTGCAGACCTTCTTTTACCTCGTCACACAATCTCTCCTCCCCAAGGTTGGAGAGGATAGATTGTGTGACAAACAAAAAGAAGGTCTTCATAGGAGGCTAGGTTAAAGATGCCCCATACTTTTTGTAGCTTGAAGCAAACAAGAATAACATGATTATTACTAACCTACAGGGGGTGGGTATGGCTACATGTAGGCTAGATTATTACTACACAACTGTGCTCCATCAAACCAACCTTGGCAATTCCAACAAGAGGAAAGAATACATGCAATTATCTAACCTTGTCTTCTGGCAAGAGGACATGAGGAGGAATCTTTAAAATATTCTTTTTTACATAGATCTGTGGGAAATGAAAACAATGAGATGAATTCAAATTCTGATCAAGTGTTTCACTTGAGAAAGAAATGGCTCCAAAATCCTACAAATGCAGACATTTGTAACATAAAGAACTTTCTTGTTCACCTCAAATCTGTCAAAAGCCTCATCAATACTCCTGTAAAAAGTCTTGGCCATTTTGTCACTTTCCTGAACAAGAATAAAGAAATTGTAGTGACAAATGCATTGGAAATGAACTACAGAGGAGTGTGCAAAATGTTCCCTCAAATGGGTCATATTCAGGGTTGCTACGGTCTGGTAAAAATCAAGGAAAAAGAGATTTTTTTCAAGGTCAGTGAAAAGTCGGAGTTGTGCATCAAGTCAGAGAAATTCCAAATTCTACCTGAAAGTCAGTGAAAAATCAAGGAATTTACTTTTGACTAGCCATTAGGTTTGGGAAGGAGATTCCTTGTTAGTAAAGATACTAATGTAATTTCAAAAAATTCCTGCTAAGAAATTGATTTCTGCGGTTCCATTATGGGCTTTATTGCTCAAGGGTTTTCCTTGGATGGTACTGGTAAATAAAAATCGGATTTTGGTTGTGAAACATCATTGAAATGTCAGGGCAATTTTGTCTATCCAAATGAATATTGATAGAAACCCTGACAACTGATGAGGGTGTTAAACAGCCTGACACACCTTTTTTCCCATTCCACACCAGCTGGAATATTATTCCTGATCATGCTTTGGTGCTGAATAAAATGGCCTGGCTTATGATATTTACATGTGTGCAAATCCACTTGCTCTCCAAACCACGTGAATTCTGTTTGGTAGTACTACCTTAACTTAACACATGTACATTTTTTTTACAATTATTTCTTACCACATGAAGTTGTTCTTGTGAAGCACTGCTTGACATTGAGGGCTATGAAATGAAAATTTATTGTTCACAAAAGCTTATATTATCTCAAACTACTCTGCAGTCCACTTGCATTTTTGGCAATTATTTGATATATACTGTAATGAATTTACCCTTTATCACAAACAACAAACCAGATTTAACTGTTTTCAAAGTAAGACAGGAACATACCAGCCCCTCTGGTGGCATGATATTTTCAACTTGATTAAATGGTATACAGGGATAAAATTCATGTTATCATTTGGATAGCAAGATCAATGTTTTCATCAATAGTTGGCAAGGGATTGGAAGAGCCCTGCGTCAGCTACCATTAAGGGCCTCTTTACACGACCCTGGGTTGGACACCGATCCGGGTCAGTTCAGCGTCGAATTTTACGTTTACACGAGCCCAGGCTGGGTGAGGGTTGGGTCGATCTTGGCTGACCCGGGTCAGTTCCGTTTTTGCTCGGTTGAAAGGGCTGGTAACTACTTGTTGGCTCATTTCGGTAAGATCCATCTCGTTTTTATATTCTTGTAGTTTCGCAATAAGATGTTCAGTCAATGAGTGATTCCACTGCCAAGTTGACGTTCTTTTTTCCACACGCTCTTGTTCGTGAAAGCGTGACGTTCCAACGATCCCAGGTCAAATGGGCCAGTGTTTACATGAAGAAATGGAAGAAATTTCAACCCTTCTAGCCGGGTCAACCCGAGTCTCGAGAAGGGTTACCAGGCAAGGGGGCTGACCCGACTTGATTGCTGTTTTCATGTAAACGCTTATAAACATTTGACTGCAAAAGGGTTACCCGCCGCGGTGATTCAACCTGGGGTAAAAAGCAACCTGGGGTCGTGTAAAGAGGCCCTAAGTCAATAGGAACTGAAAACAAGCCATCCAATAGAACGGTTCACACTCTTGAGTGCATGATGGGTAATCAAGGCAAAATTATGCAAAATTCAAAAGGTTGTATGGAAATTCAAAGCCATATATGAGTCTTGCTGAACTGAAATATTTTAACACTCTTTGGAAAACCTAATTTATTCCGTCAAAGATGCTACAGGGTAAATTCAGAGACCATAGCCGTTATTTAAAATTTCATTCTTAAACAAACTTTTTTTCACATATTAGCTCTGCAATTGAAGGGTTGAGAGCATAACCAACCCAAATGACATTTAGAGCCTTTTTTTGTATACGCTTTTTCTTGAAAAAGAATGGAAAATGGTCAAAAAAATTATGGGGCAATTTTGTTCTATTTAATCAAAGGCCACATGCAAACATTCAGCTGATTTGGAGCAAAAAAAGAAAAAAGCCCTTCTTTCTTTATTTGCTTTTATCAATGTATACTTTTTTTTTTAATTACAATCTACACAATTTACAAAATATGTTAATGTAAACTAAATAAAAACAATAGGCAAGCTAGGAAGCTAAATAAACCAGTGGTTTTCTTGTTGGCTCCCTGAGCAATTTAGGTTCTAAGTGGCAGGTAAAATAAAATAAAAGAAAAGTAAAATAAAAAGAAATGCAAGGAAGGGTGAACTTATTTACATGAAGTATGTTGCTTTATCAGTAAAACGAAACTTTATTTTATTTGTTGTTCAGAGAGTAGATAGCGTTTATTTTTCTTAGGAAATGTGAACACACTTGAGTTTTTTAAATGAGTTGGGATGTCTTTCCAAATGTCCGTAGCCATAAAAGAGATTGATTGTTTACCTACGTTAGTTCGTACACTTGGCTTATAAAGATTTTTCTTAGCTGTATATCTCGTGTTGTAGTGGTGTGTATTACTAGCATATTGAAACATGTTGTCGAAAAGTTCAGGCAGGCAGCCTTTATGCCATGAATGCACGAATTTTGAGACTTGTAGACGATAGATATTATTAACTGTTAAGAGGCCTATTAAATGCAGCAAAGGTTTAGCGTTCTCTGTTTCACTTCCAAATGCTGTGGCAAAAAATATTAATCTTACAATATGGTTTTGTTTTACTTGAATTCTACTAATATGTGTTTTATATACACTTCCCCAAGCTAATATGCCATAAGAAATATAAGGATAGATTAAATTATAATAAATTTGTGTAAGTTGTTTAACTGAGAGGTAATGTCTCAATTTTGATATTATTCCAGTGTTTCGAGATATACGGGAACAGACAAAAGAGATGTGATATTTCCAGCTTAAAGATTCATCAATCATAACACCTAAATACTTTATACATTGCTTTCGTTCTAATGAATAAGAAGACCCATCGCTATTTATTATGTTAAGACTGACTGGGATATCCTTTTTTCTCAATTTTGATATTATTCCAGTGTTTCGAGATATACGGGAACAGACAAAAGAGATGTGATATTTCCAGCTTAAAGATTCATCAATCATAACACCTAAATACTTTATACATTGCTTTCGTTCTAATGAATAAGAAGACCCATCGCTATTTATTATGTTAAGACTGACTGGGATATCCTTTTTTCTTGCCGATTTAACTATCATGAAGTTTGTTTTACTCATGTTTATAGACAGCTTGTTAATATCACACCATCTTTTCACTTTGGCTAGTTCAGAGTTCATCAAGTGTTCAAGTGTTTTTAGATCCCTAGCGGATGCAAATACATTGGTATCATCTGCAAAGATTTTAAAACTTAATTGTTCTGAGCTATTTGGCAAATCATTAATGTAAATTAGGAATAGGAATTACTGCAAACATAAGAAAGAAAGTAAGTTTTGTAATATATTCAAGGACATTTGTGCACTCCACATAATGTGTTGTGTGTTTTAAATTCAAAAGTGAGGTGTTTCAAACTGAAAGCCCCCAAATATATCAATTCAGGAAGAGTTGTTTAGCTTTGATTTCCCATACAAACTTTTGAATTTTGCGCCATTTTGTCCTGATTACCAATCAGCGCCTTCAAGAGGGTAAACCGGTCTATTGTTTTAGTAATCCAGTGACCCATCTATTCAATAAAGACATTTGGTAGAAGTGGTTTGTAAGTACAGTCAAACATCCACTGGTGGACACCTCTCATAAGCAGATACCTCCCATAAGTGGGCACCTAAGCTTGGTCCCAAGGGTGTGTGCTTATGTGAGGTTTGACAGTATGGGAATTCCTCAAGCAATGTTTGAAACTAAGATGAACCTCTAGACTAGTCAATCAGATTGCAAGTAAGCCTTATATTTAAGCAAATAAAATCCAAATTAAACATGGGTTGGATACATGTACTGTCACATCATGCTCAATGGGTATATGCAAATAGCTGTTTCAGGTGGTACCCAGACTTTTTTCTACCCCTGATTGTATGTTAATATGAACCCTGGGAATGTTCCAGATGTTCTTTGTAGGCCACGAAATGAATGTCAAATTAATGTTCTTAATCGTATCTATAACAAAATTCTCGATCGTGATTGGTTCTCTGCGCGCCTATTTGTCACGTAATCGACGCACGATCACGTGGGTGTCCAATTACAGGTATCCAATTTGAACTTTTTGTAATTGGACACCTGTAATCGGATACCCACGTGATTTTCACGTCAATTATGCGTGCTTTAATGGCTTCCTTTGCAAACGTTTCCTGCAGTTTTCAAAACATATGGAAAGCGCTACAGACGTTTTCGCTCAAAAGACCTTCCCAAAAGAAATTTTTAATTCCGAAATTTGTTATAGATACGATTAATTAGTAATTGGACCTCGAAATTTGTTATAGATACGATTAATTAGTAATTGGACCTCGTGTCGTACAATTCAGGGAGTAATCGCGTTCGTATTTTCAAATCAGCCTCGCGCGATTTTGAAATTACTCGCGCGATTACTCCCTGAATTATACTCCACTCGGTCCAATTACTATTACTTATCACTGGGTAAGGGTAATATATTAAAATAAACCTTGCAGTTTGAGAATACTTGCCTCGCTCTTGATGTGATTTTCAAGTTCTTGAAGGCAGTCATGAACATAGTCGTTCACAGCATTGTAAACTACAAGAATTCAAAACACAAACATTGAACTAATGCGTACGTTTTCGGCCGAGTCAGACTTTTTCTGTTTGGGCTCGATTCCTTGGACTCAGAACACAAGCTTACCTCCATTTACGAAGGAATCAGGTGTGAAACCAAAGAACTGAATCTCGTACTCGTGTTCCCGAGTCTTTTTGCTGTTTACATCCATGACAAAGGCAACAAAAATTGCAGTAAATTTCGTTACAACAACTGGTAGCTTTGAGATAAAAAATTCCCGCCAGAACAGAGAACCAATCTAAACCAACCAGGGTAGGCTGAGTAGATAATTTGGTTATCACAATAGCTTGGATATTGAAGAATCAGAATGATTATAAACAATGTTTAAATTACTTATATATATATATATATATATATATATATATATATATATATATATATATATATATATATATATATATATATATATATATATATATATCGTCAATGATTATTTATTTACTTGGAGGATTTTTTGCAGGAAAAGAACAATATTAGTTGCCATATATGATGTTTGACTTACCCCCTCCCCGTACACACTTTTTTGGACCAACACAATGAGGGGAGACTGGTACTAGTGTAAATTTTTCTTCGAGTTTGTTTGTGTTTCACAACGGTCGTCCTTCAGCTCTAGCTAGCAGCTTTTTACCCAATTTTTCGCAGTTCTTCGCACTGGTTCCTGTTTCCAACGCTACGGAACTTTATTTTGTTGCTGTTTATTTCGGTAAGTTGGTTCAGCTTTTGTTTCTATTTAATCTGCATGCTAGGATGGCGTGACAAGATAATCCTTCCCCCATCTCACTTTTGGTGTTGACAACCTCAAAGACCGTTTGTGTTTATACATCGCTGTCTTGCTTGGAACGATAAGCAGACGAATAGCCTTGATATCTTGCTTTCTGGAACTTTTAGATGTTTAATGGAAGAAGTATTCCTTATTGCCATGGAAATAACAATTAAATGACCAGCCGAAATCATTCTTGCTTGGGTGACGCTGATATTATTGCACTTTGATCATTGTTTATATATAAGACAGAGCAACAAATATTTTAGTAGATGGTTCACTCTATGCACACTTTGTGTTAAACTTGCACAGCAAGCTGTATAGACCAGACTCCACTCACTGTTTTTCATGGCCTATGTTTACGCTGTATCTGTACAAAACTTGCACTGTGAACTGTCTTGTAAACACGTCTGGGTACAGTTTGGATCCATGATCATTCATGATTCATACTTAACAATTAGATTATGAGCTCGAGATTTCTATTGCGTGATAGCTGATGAGGGCACAGCCCTCATCAGCTATCACGCATAGAAATCGAGAGCGAATAATCTAATTGTTTTAGTATAAATCTACTAGTCGTTCAAAACTAAACAAGTAAATTATCTAAATCCTCCTCGCAGACACTTCGAAAATGTGAAGAAGCGGGCGCCATTTTGTTGACAATCGCTACTCACTATCTATCACAGAATAGATAGCGAGTAGCATAGCCAATCAGAGAATGGCATTCGTGATAGAACACTAGTAGATTTATACTAAATGTATTTATTATATGACTGGCTCTTTCAGTGGTCAAGATGAATCAATTCACCTGCTGTGATTGGCTACCTGCGAGGTCAAGACAGAGCCATCTTGACAGCTCGGGATAGCCTGTTCATTCCCACGTTATACTGTCTTTTAATAGCATCCTTTGAGTGATATTTATTAATCTTTTATTGACCAAGCTTGTTTGGTCAAGATGGCGGGATGTTGGCCTCGTTCTTTTTTTGCATCTTTATGAACCTTGACTTCCTCTCGGACCATAAACATGCAAAAAAAGAACTTGGCCAATATCCCACCATCTTGATCTCACGCTTGGCCAATAACCCATATATATTGTGGTATAATCAATGTGTTGTTTTTCTAACAGAGTTTCCAGGGGTCCTGGCCATAAATATCCAGGTATCTGCAGTCCCAGCTGGTCCTATCATTAGAACTTGTAATTCACCAGACTTGTTCCCTTGATATACAGTAAATAATTCTTTGTATTTTGCTTTATTTTTAGACACACTGTGAACTCAGTCTGTATACCATTCCCTTGTAATCTGCTCATTTCACAATGGACTACAGTCCTCAATCCACTGCATCCTCAATTCCTTATGATTCCACCACAACCTACACTATGTCAGTAGCAGATGATGTCAAGTCTCAGCATGTACTTCTGTTTAACCCTGTTACTCCTGATGTCTCTCCTCCACCACAGATGACTAATGGAGGATTCTCTATGAAAAGTAAAGATGCTCCTCCGGTGAGAGTCGTTCAATCAAATCTAATACCAATATTATTAGTATAAATCTATTAGCATTCTATCACGAATGCCATTCTCTGATTGGCTACGCTACTTGCTATCTATTCTGTGATAGACAGTGAGTAGTGGCTGTCAACAAAATGGTTGCCGCTTCTTCGCGTTTTCGAAGTGTCTGCAAGGAGGATGTAGATCATTTTACTTGTTTAGTTTGGAACAACTAGTACATTGTAGATTCGCTCTCGATTTCTATGTGTTATAGCTCAGTGAAGGGCAATTCCTCCATCCCACTGAGACTGGCAACCAGGCTTTTAGCCACATTGAAAACTGCCAGACATCCAGGAAGCATGATTTCCCATAAAATTATAAGAGATAAAATGAATTTTCCTTGAATTTCTTTTAAAAGTGGCTCAGTGCACAGGACCCCTGGGCGTCCTTTTGGCTAAAACCTTGCTGGCAACCGTGAAAAAGTGGGGCCTGGGCAAAGAAAAACAATACAGAATAAAATTTCTTTTCTCTGGACGCAGTGGTTGACACTTGACCCAAAACCACCAATTTTTTTTATGCTCTTCCTCACAATTTTGCTTTTTAGCAAGCTTTGGAGTATAGTGGGATTACAAATGCAGACATTCAGGAGATGGAACAAGTCAGAGGACATCTTCATATGATGCTACAGAACTGTAAGGGATTCTCTGATCAGGGAGATTATCACCATGCAACAACCACTGCAGGTGAATAACAAGAAATATTCATGTTCTAGGTGATGCAGCATCACAAATGATGGAGTTAAACAATGACAAATGTTAAGTCTGTAACATCACTTTTTTGCCTTGAAATCTAAAGTATCTGTAAACTCACTCTATGTTGGCATATAGACTGGAAATGGTACCAGAAATGAAGTTCTGTACTTATTTTGCGATTAGAAAGCTAGGATCCTGAACACACTTACCCTCATTGTATTTTACTTTCGATCCTGGCCTTACTGTTAACTTTATTTTTACTCTGAGGGAGCCCAATGTCTATAAGCCTCGGGGTTTCCTTTTGGGCTTCCTCGCCACTTTCATTTGCTTTGTGTAACTGTTTTGTTTTATCGTCATTTGTATTTTGTGGTAAAAAAAAAAAAATAAATAAATAAAAGATTAGCTTATAACTTTTCCAAAATGTAAAACTTTCAGTGACTGAGGAAGAGAGGAAAGTTGATTGTTTCGCTTGCATTTGTGGCAAACTAAAAGCGATGCGGTAAAGGATTTCAAAGGATTTCAAAAATTAAATACGTCGCCTTGAATTATTCCTAGTCCAATATTCTAATTTTAGTGCTCCATAAGGCTTACCTTGTCATTACGGAAATTGCTGTGAAGAGAAATTGACAGCGTTCTACTTGACAGCTGACTCGATGGATGCTCATTTATTGCATCCAAAACCGCACTTGTGTCCAATTCATTCGCAGATAAAATCGAACTGCATGATCAAAATATTTGCCATTAGGTCGGACATCACTTGAAATCTGGTATGTCGCTATGGCAGATGCATGTTCGGAGGTATCATATCATCCCTTTTCTTTGCTTAAAAATACTAGCTAAGCAAAGTCTGAGATGGTGGGCAGCTTCCTTCGGGTGAACTGTACAGCACTTTCAACTTTGAGAGGTCATTTCGCAGTGACCATGTATCAACAAAGTAACCAGACAAAAGTCATGTTTTACCAGCTGAGGATAATTACAAAACAAATTCAAGGAGACAACAGCCTGACAATGGAAGACGATATTCCAACAAGTTTGTGAAGAATTTTCTACAGGTTGACCCCAAACTGAACAGAGTTTCAACAAGAGCCTGCCACCTTCAAGGTCTTTTCATTACTACCACGATGACTCTTGTTGAAAATATCGATGCAAATGAAGAGAAAGGATGTTAAGAAAACCTTAAGGACACAAAAATAGTGACATTCGGGAAAATGAGCCGGATGAACGTGGATTATTAAAAAAAAAAAGAGAGCTCACTGGCGATTTGCCTTTTTCCTTCTGTGCAAAATTCAGTGTGGCGCACAACACATCTTGGAGGAACATGGGTCTTTATATCACAAAATAATTACAGAACTTCGTTTGTGACACCATAAAACAAACCCAGTCTGTATGCCAAAGTAGAGCAAATTTAGAGAGATTTGGATTTTAAGGCTAAAAAAAGCGATGTACGCCCCTTTTGTGGAATACCCTTCAATTAAAATAATTGTTATCTTTGTCCAATTTTGACTAAAAACCATGAGCCCGGCCATTTAGAAAAATTCCATAAAATTTGAAAACCTCACAAGTCGTCTTCTTGCCCTGCTACCCACTCTAAATCATCCTTAAATATCATTTCTCGATCCATTTTACCCTGTGGAAAAATTGCAAAAAATTGAAAACCTCACAAATGGTCTTCTTTGGCATCTACCCACTCGAAATCATGCCCAAATATCATTTCTTCATCAGTTCTAGCGATACAAAAACACAGAAAAAAATTCAATGTTTTTTCAAATTTTGACCGAGAAGCTTGACCCCAGCCCTTAAGAAAAATTTCAAAAAAATTGAAAACCTCACAAGTGGTGTTGTTGGTGTTTTACCCACTCTATTTAAATCATCCCTAAATATGATTTCCTCCTCCATTTTAGCCAATTTTGACTGAAAAGCCTGACCCTGTCCCTTTGGAAAAATTGCAAAAAAAATTAAAAAACCTCACAAGTGGTCATTTCATCCTACTACCCACTCTAAATCATCCAGGGCTAAATATCATTCTTGATCAATTTTAGCAATACATGTTAAACAGTAAAAAAAATTTCAATGTTTTCCAGATTTTAACCCAAAAGCCTAATCCCTGCAGCCCTTTAGAAAAATTGCAAAAAAATTGAAAACCTCACAAGTGGTGTTGCTGGCCTTCAACCCACTCTAAATCATCCCTAAATATAATTTCTTCATCAGTTCTACCCATACAGAAAAAAGTTTCAATTTTTTCATATTTTTGACCTAAAACTATGATTCCAGCCATTATCAATCATCATTCATTTTAGCCATACACAAACAAATTTCAAAATTTTCTTGGAGTGAAAACATGCAGTTTATAGCGAACTATGAACAGTTCTATGCATTTAAAGAAGCCATTCTGTTTAAACAAGGTTCCATTCTACAGATTATGAAACCGAAAACAATGAAGTAGAGAAAGAGTCTGTTGTCAGTGTGGACACAACAGCTTTGCTTCACAGACTTCTGCCAAACTCCTCACCACTTTCTGAACTGCAGGTAATTTTATTATTAATTATTAACCAGAATAATCTTAGTTTTGTGGCCAGTTGAAGGCCTTGGAATAGCACTATGCTTCAAGTGACTCTTTTTTTCCTCTCAGTAATAACTGATTTCTCACATACAGGCATGTTTCCGTGTGGTGAACATTGCCCTGTAGTTTTTTTCGCTGTTTCTTACTTAGTTTTGGAGAAAACACGGGCCAAAAAACATGTTCACCCAAAAAGCCACATAGCATCATAGTGTTCTTCCCAGCCCTTCAATTATTATTTCCTAAAATCTTCATAATTTTTTTATGTCAAGCAATTGCTTTGCGGTTGCTCAGTTGGTAGAGCACCGGACTACCGTGTGGGAGGTCGCAGGTTCAAACCCTGGCCGGACCAACACTCAGGGTGTTTAAATAATTGAGGAGAAGGTGCTGCCTTTGTAATGACATCTACAAACAGTTAGACTTTCTAATCTTCTCAGATAAGGACAATAAACCGTATGTCCCATCTCACACTACTTTCACTTAATCTGACTTTGTGGGACGTAAAAGAACCATGCACTAGGGACATAACAAAATTCTGGCTGTGACCACCCCTGGTGTCTGTCCTAATTTGATATTCACATTACCGGGGGCACTCATTAGTTACTTCATTAATTGTAAACTGTACAAGCAGTCTGGTAAAGTCCCCTGGCTAGTGTTGTAAACTGCCATGGGACTATGTGATATGAGCAGTATTTAAATACATTTATTTACCATTACCATGATTACCATATCATCAAGATCATGAATCTGGTTACCATGTATTTCTGGACAAATTTTGTGAAACAGTGTTAAGGATTCCTCTCACAAGACTTTCTAGACTACTGGTACTGAATAAACTATATTCTGACTTGAGACCACTTTCTGTGGTTCTTCCACTTTGCCTATGCATTCTTTCCAGGGCCATTTTCAAACTGGCGAGCAAGTCATGCCATCCCATGACCAGTCTGGCAGGCCGATGGTCACATTTGCCGAGGATAGAAAGCTGAAGACAATTCTCAGCAGTAAAGTCACAAGTGACAGGACACTTCTCTCTGAGAACTCTCTCCTGAAAGACCAAGTGGAGAGGGAGCGGTTCAGAAGAAAGGTGACAGTTTTAACTACCCAAAACCTGATTACTAATAGTGTTAAGGCCCTGGCAAAAAAGGACACATTGTTGCAGACACACATGTTTCCCTGTTTGCCCATGCGCACAACGTGTTGTGTCTGCAACAAATGTTTCCCAGTTTGCGTAGCATGGAATCACAGCATTTGTTTTGTGCCCGCTCGTATGTTACCAACCACATGATCTGTTTACCAAGATGTTTATTTCTCATTACATTTTAAAACGCATGCTCTTTTGCAAGTGAAATTATCATATTTTATTTTTATAGCACTGCGAACAGCAAATACAAGAACTCCATGGAAAAGTAAGGATCATCTTCTGCTCCACATTAAGTTCATGAAAAATTTTTTTACTACACTGTAAGCTCAGTAAATTTGTTTTGTCAACATCAACTCCTAATGTACACATAGGTCATCTAATAACAAATTGCGGTAAATTCTCTGTAAAATACAGAGATGCAAAATTATGGAACAGTCTACTTGAAAACTTAAAAGCTGAAAAATCTTATAGCTTATTTAAAAAACATCTTATGATTCATATAGAGTAACAATACGCACAAAATTGATAGGTCATGTTATTTTAAGATGTAGTAGATCCAAATGCACTATTGAATTGTAATTTTAAGTTGGTATCAGTTAAATGTTTGGGGATCTCCTGTGAAAAGCTCAGAAGAGCTTGCTGAGATCTCCTGCACCTAGCTATATATATCTAATGCAATAGTACTGTATTTACAATGATGGACAAAATAGATAAATAAATAAATAACAATAGTATTGTTACTACTAGAAAGTAGCATAAAATTCTTAGTAAAAGTTGAGGCTCAGATGGGTTTTTTCAAATGACTCTGCAGTGGTTTGAGGGTTTCTGACAAGGCACTCTTTCATAGGCATAGCCTCTGGATGCTTCATTTTGTATGGTTGGACTTATGAATTGCAACTTACAACTTTTTAGTTATTAGAAGTTCAGCAGCAGTTAGCAGTTGCTGTTTCTGCAGAACGGAAGAAAGACACAATGATTGAACAGCTTGACAAGGTTTGTGGAATGAATCCCTGATAAAGATGTAATCAACTTAGGTTAACGTTGGTTGCAAAAGAGCAGCGCATGCAGTTCCATTGGCAAAGAGTTAAGTGTCATCAAAATGTTTCACACAGGTACCTTATAAAAAACTATCATAGTTACAGAGTATTTATATGTGTCATTCAACTACCAAGTAAACAGAATGAATTCAACTGGGAATTAGATATTATCTTCAGCTACGTTTCAGTGAAATGCAGAGACTCGCATGATGCCTAGTTTATTTTGTTGCTTTCAATGAATACCGGTTAATGTTTCTCATAGAAAAAAGTTGACCTTGATCAATTTGCCACTGAACTCCTCCCTTCTAGGTCCAATAGAAAAATGGACATTAATGTGATCAATGTCCATACAAAAAGCTCAATATTACTACCAGTAGTTATACTTGCAATCTTCTTTGCATTAAGGCAATGATATTGATTTCTTCAGACAGAATAGCACTACATCCTATGACAACAATTTTACAATTCCTTTCTTTCAGACTCTAGCCAAAGTTGTTGATGGCTGGAAGAAACATGAAAGTGAAAAAGTAGGCATTATAAACCAACTGAAAGTGGAAAGGGAAAATGCAGAACAGTCTCAACAAAGACAACAAGAGGTACTTACTTCATGTGCTAACTTTAATTTTAAAGCTATTGGAAACATCACCAAACTGGTCTCTTATGATTTTTATCGCAGATGTTATTGCAGTTTGAGAAGGAGCTAGCGCAAGCTGTCGAGGCTTTAACTAAAGAACAAGAGAAAGCTGCACAGGCTGAAAAAGAAAAACAGACTCAGGTAGAGCCTTTTTTATTCTAACAGCAAGAGCTACACAAAAACCTATGAAGGCTACGAGTATTTTGATGTTGATCTTTGCAATATAAACAACTTACCTTTATTTATTTATTTTATTTATTTATTTAGCTTTGTCAGAGACCTGGCAGGGACACTACAACAGCATATGCCAATTACTGTAGATAGGCCCATAACTGCAAATCCCTCCCCCATAACCACATTCTAGTAGAGATAGGCCACCACACCTGGGACTATATCCCCTATCTTTTCGAACAGTGCGTGGGTTTAATGTCCCACAGATTAAGAACAAGTATTGTGAGATAGGACCTATTGTCTAATAGGATGATTATTGATTTCAGTTCAAACAGCAGAATGAAGAGAGAACCAAGCTGCTAGAGTGCCTTTCTAAAGAAAAGGAAACAGTTGCACAGATGGAGAAAGAAATGGAGAAGTTCATGAAGGAGAAGGAAGAAATGGAACAGAACTATGTTGAAGCTGAAGAAACTATGAAAGAAGTAAGAAAAATCCTCACTGTGACTGAACTGTGAAAGGGAAGGGCAACACTGATTATTCTGTTTTGGAGTATCCTCCTCAAGCATGCAACAGACAAAAGAGTTGGGTCATGCAATACCACTGATACCACATGGGCAAAACTCATTAGGGTGTGGCACATCTTATTAGGGTTTGGCATCTATCATTAAAGCAGACCTCCATTGATGTCAAATCCCTCATTTGATTGGGTTGTCATTCATTAGGGTGTGGAGGACTGTCATTAGGGGTTGTAACCCATAACACCTGTTACAGCTGAGCTCAGTCGATGTTATGGGTGATGGTGCTTTGTAAACAAACAATGTTCACGGAGCAAGATAAAATGTAACCGGTGGCAAATTTCATGTTATGCCTGCTTCAGAAGCTAATGGCAGCCCTGGTGTGACACCTCGCAAGGTTTAGTTCGTGCCTGCATGAGAAGAAAGTCTTCTCCTACAACAAAATGGTTTCTTTGATGGGAAACACAAAGTTTCCCTGCTAGCAGAGGTCTCTGGCGGCGAGAAAGGAGAGAGACCTCTGCCGGTAACCGACGAGTTTCCTGTCGCGCAAGCGCGAGTGTTCCCTTGACAATGATGATGAATGGCGTTTATTTTATTGTGATAGCACTCTTGGTTGCCGAGTTATTCAAGATTTTGATTTATGCAAATTAGAGGACTTGTGACGTCACAAGGTGGGTACAAAATGAAGTAAAATCACAAAATATGGAATATCTGTGCAAATACTAAGTCTACAGGGTTGAAATTTTGCAGGGTTAATGTGCTGCCAGAACTACACATTGTCATAGTGGTTATGATGTCACCATAGCAACATACTCATTACCAGACCTCTACCTTCCCAAATGAAAAATGCCTTATTTATTGCTCCAGGGTCTAACAGACTTTCTTATACTTGTGCTGTGTAATGTCCATATTCGCTCACACCCACTGAATGAACATCAAGAGCAAATAGCACTTCTTGGGGAGGGAAACTCTGATTTTATCACAAGTCCTCTAATTTACATAAGTCAAAATCTTGAATAACTAGGCAACCAAGAGTGCTATCACAATAAAATAAACACTCTTTCGAACAAGGTAATGAAAAATTTTGTGTCATATACACTTTAATGCAAGTTATTGCTTGTTATTTCTTACATTATAGCAATCAAGGATTGTTGAAGAGCTAGAGTCAAGAATCAAGAATCTTAGAACTGAGCACGATGAGTCATTGTCAAGAGAAAAGGTAAAAGTATTAAATTAAATTTATGAACACATTTTGCATCTTAAATGGCTGGATAATGCCATCGACATACAATCACGTAATGTATTCCAACATTTAGAAAGGAGAAATGTCTCATTAAAGGGCCTTGGCTCAATCCCTTCTCTCCTTTGGGAGAATTGCGCAGTAGACTCAAGTCCTTCATCCTACCTTGTCTCTCGCAGTGGTGACAGCCTCTGTCCAGGCATGCGTTTCTCAAAACTATGGGCCAGAAAGTATTTTTCAAGTTGGTTTTCCATCGATTGGAACCAATGTTTTGAACAAACTAACCCAAATTATTTCTCAATTTTTTTAAAATTCTTTCTGAAAATATTATCAAAAATACTACAAATCCAATTTCTTTTAATGGACCTAATGCACCTAAAATGCTTTTTCAGGCCCTAAACGCTTGCAGGAGTTTCAAGAAACGCATGCCAGGTGGCAAAACCCATGTCATGTCTCTCTCTTTCCATGGTCTATATTGGATAATGATAATGATAAGCTCACTTTTTTTCTTTTTAATCAGGAAAACCTGAAACAAGAAATACAGAAAGTGCAGGTTAGCTGGTGTCTCTTTCAACTGCCATCAAAGGCTTGAGTATCAGTTGCTTGCTTTCACAACATCTGCTAAGTGAATACATTTTAACAAATATTAATTAACTCGTATTTTTTAGGATGGCCAAGCTATTCTCAGCTCAGTTCAAAAAGAAGTTCAACGTCTTGAAATGGAGTTGGATACAAGCAACCGGGAAAAAGTAAATAAATTTTTATCTAAGGGTTTAATTTATACAAAACTATATTTCATAAGTGACTTTTTGGGTGAATGTTATTTTTGGCCCATGTTTTCTTGAAAACTACCAGTAAGTGCAAAACAGTGGAAAAAAGTACAGGGCAATGTTTATAACCACACGAAAATACACCTTTATGTGAGAAATCAGCTATTTTTGAACAAAATAAAAAAAACACCCAAAAAGTCACTTACGATAATTTTGCATTAAACCCTTCAATTGTTATGTTACAATGAAATTAGTGCTATTATTCTTGACTAACTAAAACAACATAAATCAAAACCCTAGATCAGTATATTCAAGAAATGAAGAAGTTCATCCCATCAATTAGGTTTTTCAGTTTAGAAAAGGCCGGGGGGGGGGGGGGGGAGAGGCACTTCCTAGTAATAGGCTAATGGGGATGTGCCGCTGGATAGAGTTACTAGAATGGGGTTGCACACTTTCGGGATTTTGGGGCTAAATGTACCGGAATGTTTGTACTGTAGGTGAAAACTAAACTGTTCTACACTCCGCAGTTTAACAAATGTGTGAATTCATTTTAAGATGATCTACTTAAAAGGCTTTACAAGGTAGATGCATAAACAGAAAGTGACTAAGATGGGATCACGAAAATTACATTTGCCCGAAAGTGACTAAGATGGGGTCTATATTTGGCCACAGAATAGACTATAAAGGGGTAGGGGTTCTGAGAGGCCAGCGGCACATACCCAGCGAAAATTTACCCAAGTACCCCCCCCCCCCCCCTGTGAGAAAAGGCAACTGTCTACAATGCATAAAGTACTGTACTAGTCACAGTCACCTTGGCAGTTTTTCTTTTTCATAATTTTTATATTAACAGTAGCCAGTAACTGAATTAAATACTTGAACTTAAATTAGGAGAGCTTGAAAATGGAGCTTCGCTTGATGGAAGCAAAGCATGAAGCAAACAGAACAAAAGAAGAGACTGAAAGACAAGCTGAGCTGGAGAGGGAGGTTCGTTCCGTGACTTTGTTTGTTTCATTCAATATTTTTGGTAGAGAGGGATGGCGCAGTGGAGAGAGCACTCACCTCCCTCCAATGTGGCCCGGGTTTGATTCCTATACTCAATGTCATTGTGGGCCGACTTTGTTGTTAGTTTTTGCCCTTGCTCCAAGAGGTTTTTCTCTGGGTGCTCCAGTTTTCCCCTCTCCCCAAAAACCAGCATTTCCGAATTTCAATTCAATCTGGAATTTGAGGGCCACAGGTTTGTCAGTCACAAATGACTGTTAAGTCAGTTTTAGTCAGAAGGGTGTTCAAATATGCTATAGATGCCTTAAGTGGCGTCAGGGACCAATGAGGGACAGCTGCATTTCCAGGCTAAGAGATGCCCACGTTGTAAAATAAAATTATTATTGTTGAAGAATTGGCTTAATCTTTTAAAAATCAATACAAGAGTCATGTATTTTGGACACTCAGTTTTCGGTTTCAAGATAAAAGCCTGGTTTTGTTACTTTGCTTCTGCTTAAATTGTTGGCACATTTATTGTGAAGACAATGAAGATTGTCTTGTTTGACACAAAGGAAAGGGCGAATGGTACAGATAGGTTCAGTGGCTTAACTACCTGGGTAGGAATTTGCTACCTTTAAAACTGTTTGATGTACTATTCAAATCAAGATACCAAGCCAAGTGTTCCAGATAAGAGGGCCTATAAGGTCAGCTACATGACCCGACAAATTAATAGAAAATTTATAATGGTTTGACGGGAGCAGTCACTGTGAAATTTGACCTGTTGGAATTCCTTGTCGACACCCTGCCTTAAAATCTTATCTGGAACCCTGCAAGCCTAATTTCAAAAAAGTATTTAGTCAACTCACACTCTCAAATGGTATAAATGTATATTACAGCCACTGCTCTGAACATACAGTAGTTTTCATTACATATCTATCATTGCACCATAACCTTAATCTTTTTACAGATGACAAAGCGTTTAGAGGAGATACATGAGCAAATGTCTAAAGCTGAATCAGAAATGAGAGAGTCGCACAGGAAACAGGTGTTTGGTGGCAGTCTTTGGTAGATAATTTTCACATGTACTTCATTTAGTGCTGAAAGTCTCATAGATCACTGAAGCTTTTTTCATGTATCAATTTGTTTAGTTGCAAGAGATGAGCACCAAACACAAAGAGGACCTCCAGCAACAACTTGCTAAATTTCATGAGGTTAGTAGTTACATCTGTGGTTATCATCATCAGTCACATCATAACCAACACATAAATACCTCTTACTAACCGAGTTTGAGGTCCGTACTGTAAGTTACGGACCAAGTTTTTTCCCGTTGATTTATGGCCCAAGCGCGAAGCGCGCGGGCCATAAATTAATGGGAAAAAACGAGGATCCGTAACTTACAGTACAGACCGAGAAAACGAGGTAAGTAAGATATTTATTATATCTCTGAGGTTAGTGCAGTGCGCGGGAAAGAAACTAGTTGATCAAGTCAAGCGGGCCGTACTGTAGAATACGGCCCGCAAAATTGACCAATCGCAGCGCTTACTAAGTGAGAGATATAATAATTTAGAATTATAGCAAGCTCAGATAATGTCAGACTCTGCTTTATGTGGAATCTAAAATGCACATTGTTTTCTGTAGGAATTAAGGAAAAAAGACGTCAAACTGAAAACTGCTTCTGATGAATACGAGGAGAGGTATGAAAAACTATTTTATGGTGCTCCTTTAACTCATTATTAAATACCCAGTACAAGTTTGAAGATAATATATGAGGTCTGTTTGAAATGTTTTCAGTATGGTACATCATCTTGCATTAAATTATGCTACACTCACTCATATAGTGGCTTTTTTAAACAAATTATAATAGTACAATAAACCGTTTACAAAATTCATTGTAATTCACCTTTATTTGTTCTTATTCATTTGCATCTTTTGTTTCCTATAGAATCAGTGGCTTTCAAGAGAAAATGGCTTCACTTGCCAATACAAGACAATACTTAGAGAAAGAAAGGTTATTTCAGCTGTAGTTCTGTGCATAATTTTGGTTGTAGGTGTTTCAAATTTTGTAATGGAAACTCAACTTTCCTAAAATGTGAGACATCCAAATTTCTAATTGCAATAAAGATAAACAGCAAAAACAGGAGGAAGGTGTATTTGTATAATATTGTTCCCAATAGCTAGCCAAAGACTTATTAAATTTTCATGAACTGCAAGGGCAGGAGACAAATTAAGATTTCTGAGGGATGCTGTCCCAATGTACCTGCCTATTCACCCTTTTTTCAAGAATTTTTTATTGACTTTCAACTTACAGGGCTGTAAGTTCTGGCCTTTTAATTACTGTAATGGCCCATTGGCTGTTTTTTAAGTTGTCACTGTTAGTTACTCTTATTGTTTTTTTACATTCCTGTGTTGTTTAGTTAGTTTTTAATCTTAGCTTAGTTTTTTTTTATCTGAGGACCCTTCTGTAAACCACTAACTTGTTACATTGGTATCCTCAATAAATATGGGTTATTGGCCAAGTGTAAAACACACAAAAAAACAAACGAGGCCAATATCCCGCCATCTTGACCGAACAAGCTTGGTCAATAAAGGATTTATTATAAGACTCAAAGAATGTTATTAAAAGACAGTAAAACGCGGGATGAACGGGCTATCCTGAGCGGTCAAGATGGCTCCATCTTGACCTCGCAGGTAGCCAAGGAGCAGGAGAATTGATTCATCTTGACTGCTGAAAGAGCCAGTCATATAACAAATATTACAATTATTTTATTGTTATTATTAGTATTTCAGAAAGGTCACACATGTACCTGTTTATAAATCAGTGTTTTTATAACTTGCTTATTTGTAGAGAAACGCTGTCAATCCGTCTGAAGCAGATGATGCAGTCCCATTGTGATGAAGCTATAAAGCTGTTGACCAGCAGCACTACTAAACTTTCACCCATATCTGGGTCACAACAGGTATAACTAGGATCATGTCACTGATGTCAGGAGCCCATTACTAGGAGCGCACAACTCCCATACTAAGCAGCATTTTTACAGACTGATTTATTTTTAGCCTATCGTTTCCCGCGAAAAAGGGCAACAAGGACGGCAACGGGAACGGGAGTGCCACAAAACAATACTTTTAATGAGCGAAAACAAAGGCTTTGTGCATGCAGATACTTGTGGCACATGCAGTGACTTGTGATTGGTCATTGGACTCCTGCGGGAGTCTGACTTAGGCAAGAAATTCAATCTAAAAATATTTAAATTGGTCTGTGAAAACACCGTGAAAGTAATATAGGGCAGTTGTATGCTCCTGGTGATGGGCTCCTGCTGATGTATAAGGGATATGATAATTAAAAATAAGATCTTACACCGAAAGTGCCACACAAGTGTGTTCTGTGGGTTATTGTATTAATCAGTCAATCAATAATCCCCATGCAAAAATGGCTGCCTTAAAATTATTCTCTTGTTAAGAATTTTGATCTCAAAAATGAGATCATTAGTGAGACTCTTGAATGTGAACCATAAAATAATTTAAAGGCAGCCATTTTTGCATAGGGTCTGTTTATAGTCAAGGAAACAATCAGTTGATCCATCAACCTCATTCCCAGGGCCCTCTTTTTCCTGTCCTCTGGAGCAAGAGAGCTGGGAAGGAGAGGACCCTGGGAACGAGGTTTTTTGATCCAATGGTAAAAATCCATTGATAAATCAACCATTCAGTCAGTTAATTGATGAATGCTTTGTTTGTTAAAGCTACTCTTACTCCTTGCCATAATTACTTGTAGCATATGCAAAAACTGTAGAACACATATACAGTCAAACATCTTTCTCTCCCTGTCCCTCAATGTTGAGCCAAACAGTTTTTGGTGTCGCAAGTGATTGTCATCACCACTTGGGGAAGGCACAGAGAAAGTGTTGCAATTAATTTGTCTGACAGTGTAGTTTAGAAAAATAGGCTGCTGGAAACTGGTGTGGACCTACAGTAACCAATTTAAACAATATGCACTTGTTAAATCATACTGAGTGGGTAACAAGTTGCTTTTATTTAGTTCAGCTATGATAAAGGTTCTTTCATCAAGACCAGAAAAGATGTGCCATTGAAATGGGACAAAGAAACAGACCAACAACCTGACAAAGTGCCATTCACCGCAACAGTGTATTCATCCTGGCAACAACAACAACAACAGCCACAAGTAGCAGATAAACCCTTGTCAAGTCTCTCGCATCCTTCCAAGCCACCATACAGCATTAGATCAGATAGTTCGCATACAGACAGTGGCATGTTCTCATCAGGAAGTTATCTGAGCATAAATGGTGATGCAGAGAAACATGGCATTTTATCACACGATCAGTCCAGTCTGGAGTTTTATCCCCTACATGCTTATATCGACAGTGAATCACCTAAGGTCAGTGTATTATTATAATTTTATTTTACACCATCATTGTCATCATCATCATCATCATCATCATCATTATCATTCAAGAAGACCCATAAATTATAGTTGTTATAAGCAATATGTACAACTAAGAAATTGGACTTTGAATTTCAGTACTGTAGAGCTATTAAAAGAGAAACATTAAGATTGCTACTTGAGTGGAAACATAAAAAAGATGTTTTTCCATATTGGCACAGAGGATGCATCTGTAAGGCTGTAATGGAGGCTTTACGTAACATGCTTTTGCACTTATCTGCCATGTAGTCAGGGAGCAAATGTCATAATTTAAGGTCCCGTGGGAAATTTATGCTGAAAGCAAGCCACTGGTCTAGAAATTTTCATTGGGACCTAGTAGACATGAAAAGTTTTGGTGGCAACTTTGCAACTTGCTAAGACAGGATTTATGAGGGTTCCAATTTCTGACCTATGGAGGCCAGCATGGAAACGAGACTCAAACAACTCCAGTGAAACGTGACTATTTAATAAAGAGCAACAAGGAGTATTATGTATTTGAGTGCATATTTGTTTAAAAATAAACCAACTGGGCTGCATGAAGTGGATTTCATACGAGGGAATAGGAGGGGCTCATTACAAAATCTCACGTTCCAAAAAGGGGGGGGGGGGGGTATTAGAGAGGGTGGGGCTTATTACAAAAAACGACTTCCAAACGGGGGGCTTAATAGAGAGGGGGGGCTTAATAGAGCTTTTACAGTAAGTGGAACCCAGTGGTGTGTAGGGAAGAACACATAGTCATTTATTATCTACATCAAATATTTTGCAAACATTTTGCTTAACCACTACCTAGGTAAAAAAGGGATGCCTAAACATTAGTCTGGGAGGAAATGTACTCCCGTGGGATGTTTGTGCTGAAAGAAAGCCACTGGTCTAGAAATGTTCATTGGGACTTAGTAGACATGAAAAGTTTTGGTGACAACTTTGCAACCTGCTAAGACGGGATTTATGAGGGTTCCAATAATTAGAACCCTCATAAATCCCGCCTCCATAGGTCAGAAATTATTTCTGACCTATGGAGGCCAGCATGGAAACGAGGCTGCTATAGAAAATCCTTTATATCTTCCATAAACATACACCTTTACTTACCAAACTTGCCCACAAGATATAATTCGTTGCTCTTAAATGATTTTTGGTAAATTTTTATTCAATTGGTTGTCACATGACCTTGTAGCATGGAAACGAGATTAGAATATAAAACACCTTTAATTTTCATGCACATGAACCACTGATTACCAAATGAGACTACATTATGACATTCAATACTCTTAGTTGTTTTAAGTAGATTTTAATTAAAATAATAATCACGTGACTAGATGAACATGGAAACAAGGCTGTGAGAAAGAACTTCTCCAAGTCAAATAAGTTTCTGAAATAAGCTAGAACAAATCCGTCATTGCTGCAAAATTGGAGATTTAAAGCCAGTAACAAGCACTCATACTAGACACACCAAATTTATTTGTCATCAGCAAGAAGGAAAGAGTGCTTTTGTAGCTGGAGCAATGCCATTCCAAGAAGGTGTCTGAAGGACTGTTGGTATCACACTGAATTAAAGCGTGGGAACAAACTTTTACCTGATTTCTCCTGAGCTTCAACCTCAGACAAAACTAGTTGGGGCAGATTAGGAAAATACCTAATTAAAAAAAACCTCAATAAATGATCATGAATTGCTGTTATGTCTCCTCCTCTCTTCTATAATGCTATTTTGGGTAAAACAAGAATTCTATGCATCAGGTTTCAGAGAAACCAAAAACATTAAATAGGGAGTGGGGATTAGAAGGCAACTTTGTTCTGGTTTGATGACATTGTAGTATTGCAATGTGGAAAGTGTTGCAAGAGTTTTGTTCTAAGTTGTAGCTAGCTGCAGAAGTAAAGTCCATAGTGGGTCAACCTCCGGAAACTCCAGAACAGCAGTATAACCCTTCTTCTCAAACTGCTTATAGTATTTTAGCACCCAAGAAGAAAGGTGTACATCAATTGCCGGGTAAGGATTAAGAGGTTTACAAATTCTTTCTCAGAAAGCAATGCTGAACTCTATAATCTGGTCATAGACAGAAAACTACTGTATTCCACACGTTTGCAGATAAACAGCACAAGTCAGGGAATATGAGCCTTTGATTGACCAATCATGAAGAAGCGTATTCTCCAAATCTGGAAAAGCAGTGACAATGTCATAAAGGTGAAAACAGCAGACAAACTCATGGAGCTCGAGTAGGACAGTTCTTTTTACGCTCATCTTGTGTTGGTTTGCAAGAGCCAACCAGACGTAGAAACATCAAGGAACCAGTTGGCCTTTAAGAGTTCTCGATAGTCTCTGTTTGCTACCGATGGTACGCTAGCGCACTGAGTCCTTATGTGCCTTTTGGAACAGTTCAAGGAGGAGTCTAGTGCTGTTATGTTTTATCATAAATTTTGTGTTGCTGTATGGAAATAAAGAAAACTTTGAAATGTCTGAAACCAATAACAAGAATGCCGATGTGCAAGTCAAAGTCACAGTAATTGATGCAATGGCTGTAGTTCAGTGATTAGACAAGCCTGAATGGATTAAGACTTACAAACACCTAGCAGAACATCTCTTCTGCAAGTATAATAGGGCCCAGGAAATTCACTTAATCTGTCATTGTCAGAAACAATGTCTCATCGTCGCTGAAAACGACCACACGGGACAGATGACAAGGATCCGAAGACCCTCTATTGCAGCATTACTGGTTTCACACATATTGGTCATTAAGTTCTGTTGAAGAAACTACTCTGGCATACGAAGACCAAGGCAGAGCCAATCACCTCTCCGACAAAAGGTTAATGAGGCTGTTAGAAGACGGATTGTAGAGGCATTGAGAACAGAATGTGAGGTGACACACAAAGATGTGGGACATCTTCAAAGCGGCCATGAAGAAGTCGATTTGAAGATGATACTGCATGCCCTCAATGCCATTGGTGATGATGCCAAGGACTTGTTCATTCATTCACCAGACAACGATATCCTTATTCATTTAATCTGATTGTTTAACAACAACAACAACAACAACAACAACTTTTATTTATAGAATAAATATCCAGCGTAGAAAGGACAGAATTGTTGTTATAACCTCTGGAAAGCAACAACTGTACAATATTTGTTACCCACAGTTAGCATAGCTATTCGAGGTGGGTAACAATTAACGATAAATTTTGATTTTGACATTAATTTTTGATTTTGATAAAATTATCAAAATTATTTAATTGTACTAGCAATAAGATGGTATTCATAGATGTGTTCCAGTAACCCATTTGTCACTGGAAGGGGCGCATATAAGCATAAGTTACAGCCAATTGTGGAAGCCCTCAGTCATACCAAGAGAGCTGCGCTGGAGTTTCAGGAGCCTGATGGTGACATCAAAGGTGGAATTCAAAGGTTTCTCTGCCAACTTTATCTACCGAAGACAGACCAAACAACTCGGTTTAAGAGCTCAGGTGATTCCTCTTTAGAAAGAAGCATGCAGAGTCTGACCAACATAAGCTGCACTGCACCAAGTTATACTGCATGCTCATTTTCAGTTGATGGTTAATTTCCAAACCCCGTCTGCCGTCACCAAGGGATTATGGATGGGCAATGGAAAACAAGGGGTGGACATGTGTAACTACAACTCTCGGAACTGGCTCCAGAGACTAAGCGAATTAATGGGTCGAATTAATGGGTCTTTGCCGAATTATCTAAATGAACACTTGATTTTGAATAATAAGCGGCACTCCCGCAACACTAGATATTCAAGCACTAATGCTGTTTGTCCTAAATATAGAAGAGAAACAGAGGGAGGACGCTCTTTCACTGTTTCGGCAACAAGACTGTGGAACAGTATACCAATTGAAATTAGGAAATTAGATTCTGTAGCATGTTTTAAAAAGAACGTGTTTGCCAAGATTTTTAAGGAACAACAATGTTTGCATCATTTTATCATTTAATATTTTTTTTTTTTTCTTAATATTGAATCTTTTTATATTTTAAATGTATATATATATATTTTTTTAGTTTACTATTATATTTATTAGATTGTATATAGTTGTGTATTTTATGAGGGCCACAAGTTTATTAGCCTTTGGCTATTAAGTGCTACCCTCTTTAAATAAAGGCTTTACTTACTTACTTACTTACTTAGACTCTTGATTCACTTCGGTTTGATTTGCTGGATTCAATTTGATTGATTCATGTCTCTTGTTAAGTGAAGGTGCTCAAATAAGAGACGCTTGTTCAATCGATTCAGGGCTGCAGTACTGTATTTCTCTGTACAGACCTTTGTAGTTCTGATGATAGTGAATGCGCTGGAGAAACAAAATCACAGACTTCATCAGACTGACGATGATGAAAGTGACGAGGACGAGAGCAGCGATGATTCAGAGTCTGAATAAACTGTAAATATTCGTTTTGAAGGGAATGTTGGAAAACGTAATATATTTCATAAGGCATATATATTATTTTGTATCTCTTCAAGAGTTATAACATTGGTCATCTTCTCGGATCATGTGTCTATGAAGCCTCTTTGTATGAGGTTGGTCCAAACATTTGTTTCTTTCTCGGGCATTTTAAAGAACAGGGTCTTTGTCAAGAGACAGACAGCTTCCTCAACAACCGTAGACATTATCACTGGCAAAATAATTTGGCGTGTCTATTACGAGTGGTTGACACTGGCTTTAAGGTGGGACTTAAGGTGAATTGGAGTGAAATTTTAAGGAGTTTAAAGAAGGGATTAAAATGTACAGAAATGTTTTGAAACACCACCAGACAGCTGACACCCCACAAGGACACTGAAGGTTGCTGGGGAACTGTTTTGGTGTCTATCTACTAATTTTCCACTACAAATTCCAATTTTAAACCTTCCTTAAATCTTCAACATTCCATACTTCCCTAAATTCAACAAATCCTTTGAGAAAAATTATCTCTTCCCAAATATGCCTAAAAATCACCAAAAAATTCTTAAAATATCCTACAATACAGCTTCGTGGGATGAGCATAGGGATTTTGGATTGCTTGAAATGTGAATGAGATATAAATGTCAAATCCATGTTAAGCGACGCAGAAACGGTGTTTAGGTTAAGTCCCGCCATAAATCTCCAATTTTGCAGCAATCACGGATTTGTTCTTACTAGCTTATTCGCGAATCAATTAGAGAAGTTCTTCCTCTCACCCTTGTTTCCATGTTCATCGGGTCACGTGAGAACTATTTTAACCCATTGGCACCTGTGCCGGTCAAACCGGCCGCAAAAAAACTCCCATGCTTCAAAACATTGCAACTTTCTCAATCGCACGAATATTGCCTTAACTGTCAGTTGTGAGCACGAAATGGAATGCCCTTTAAATTTGGATATCCAATAAACGCAAGAAACGTAGCGATTTTTACCAAATATGGCCTTTTGAGTTTGGATAAGAACGAAACTGACCGTTTTTAACGTCAAAGAAAAACGAAGAAAATGCCCCTTTTTGCCTTATTGTTTTTTAAAGAAATCATCGTCGAAAAACCAAACTTCAACCATCATAACGAAATTCAGTCCTTGTTCTAGCTTAGAAATGACTTTTTTTGTTCATATTCTTCTCCCAAGTGTAGATACAGCCTTTTGTTCCAGTGCATTCGGCCTTTCAGCCATTTTCAACATTGCATGCTGGGAAATAACCAGAATTTTGACAGCACCCATTCCTTCTCCCACTTCTTTCACATACTATAAACTAAGTCTACAGCTACTCCGACCTACCACCAAAAATTCCTGCTTGTGGTCATCTTCAGTGCTCGGAAATTACTGCGGCGGTAGGTCGAGAAATTCATCAAAAGTCGAGTCCAAAAGGTACTAAGTGTTCGATCAGCCAAATTCCCAGTTCGTCGAGTAACAAGCCAAATTTGACAACAAAATACATCACCTTGCTTGATTCTTTGAGAAAGTGGACTCTCTAAGCTACTGTCACGCTTAGTGGCTGTAAAGTAATTAACTTAGCAAAAATCGCAAGCAAACTGAACTTGGGCCATTCTTGTAGCTGCACCGATGAAAAATAGCCACATCAGAATGACGTTTTCAGAAACCTTGAGAATTGATCCAGTATCTTAGGACAACACCACTTTTCCATGGTAGTTCAAATAAAGAGTCACGAAATGCTATGGATTGTTTATAGGTGGAAAATCACTCTGAAAATGTAAAAACAGCTGGTAGTCAATCGGTTAAATTAAAATCTACTTAAAACAGCTAAGAGTATTGATTGTCATAATCTAGTCTTGTTTGGTAATCACCGGTTCATGTATATGAAAATTATAAGGAGTTTTATATTCTAACCTCGTTTCCATGCTACAAGGTCACATGACCACCAATTAAATAAAAACTTACCAAAAATCATTCAAGAGCAGCGAATTATGTCTTGTGGGCAAGTTTGATAAGTAAAGGTGTATGTTTACAGAAGATATAAAGGATTTTCTATAGCAGCCTCATTTCCATGCTGGCCTCCATAGGTCAGAAATTGGAACCCTCATAAATCCTGTCTTAACAAGTTGCAAAGTTGCCACCGAAACGTTTCATGTCTACTAGGTCCCAGTGAACATTTCTAGACTAGTGGCTTTCTTTCAGCACAAATATCCCACGGGAGTACATTTGCTCCCAGACTAATGTTTAGGCATCCTTTTTTTACCTGGTGCAGAAGTAGGGTAGTGGTTAAGCTAAATGTTTGCAAAATATTTGATGTAGATAATAAATGACTGTGTGTTCTTCCCTACACACCACTGGGTTCCACCTACCGTAAAAGCTCTATTAAGCACCCCCTCTCTAATAAGCCCCCTGTTTGGAAGCTGTTTTTTGTAATACCCCCCCCCCCCTTTTTGGGACATGAGATTTGGTAATGAGTCCCTCCTATTCCCTCTTATGAAATCCACTTCATGCAGCCCAGTTGGTTTATTTTTAAACAAATATGCACTCAAATACGTAATACTCCTTGTTGCTCTTTATTAAATGATCACGTTTCACTGGAGTTGTTTGAGTTTGGTACAAAAACTATTATAAGACGAAACAACAATACTTTATAACAACAATACTTTATTTCACCCCATCATTATTACAACAGAAAATATAAACATATACATAGAATAGATGATAGGGGTGCAGGCTGCCCGAAATAACCTAAGAGTTAAAAATGCCAGGCAGCCAGCTGTAAGAAAAGATATTTAAATGTTAAGGTCAGGGACGCAAGAACAAACACACATAAATACACACAAAAACAAAGTTAAACAGAGTTAAGTAAAGTACCAGTATTTTAAAATGACCATAATTCTTACGTTGCAAAACAGTATTATTTCTTATCTTAGAATTACAAAATCGAAATCGAAGTACAGATGTCTAGTAATCTTTGATTAAGTGCTGTTTCATTTTCTTTTTAAATAAAGACAAAGAAGACGATTTAATATCTTCATCAATGGAATTCCACACTGATGGACCTTGAAATCTAATATTGAATATTCCATAATTAGTTCTTGCTTTTGGGAGATAATAAGACTGTTTTGCAGCAAGCCTTGTATTATAGCTATGAATCTGTGTTATTTTAGTGAAAAAAGAAATAAAAACAGGTGGTAATAGTTGATTGTGATATTTGTACATAAAGATGGCTAAATAAAAAGTTACTAGGTCCAAAAATTTTATAATTTCAAGAGACTTAAACAAAGGACTAGAGTGTTCATCAAATCTAGAGAAGGTAATAATTCGCATTGCTTTTTTCTGTAGAATAGCAATTGGCTGAAGAGTAGTCTTATAGGTATTTCCCCAGATAATTATTCCATAAGTCAAAAAAGGATATATAAGGGCATAATATAAGCTTAATAAAATATCTAGGCCAACATAATATCGAAGTTTGGAGAGGATACCAATGCTTCTTCTAATTTTCTTAGTGATACATTTAACCTGGTCCTTCCAGTTTAAATTTGAATCAATTAGGATACCCAGATACCTTATACAAAATTCTTGCTTAAGTTGCTTGTTATTGATAGCCAGATTGAAATCATGAGATTGTAACTTCTTCTGAGGTGGATGGAAAATTACAAAATTTGACTTTTCTATATTAAGTGATAGCTTATTAGCACAGAGCCATATGTGAATATTATTTAATTCAGCATTTATGTTTGTTTCTAGGACAGAAAGAGATTTGCTTTTATAAAACAGATTTGCATCATCTGCAAAAAGATGAAAATCGAATATATCTGAGCAGCAGTGAAAATCATTTACATATAATAAAAATAGCAGTGGGCCAAGTACTGATCCCTGCGGGATTCCACAAGTTACATCACATTTAGTGGATGTTGCATTATTAACAGTAACAACTTGTTGTCGGTCACTGAGATAGGAAATAAACCAGTCTTTAGCAATGCCTCGAATACCATAATATTCTAATTTTTTAATCAAAATCTGGTGATTGACGGTGTCAAATGCTTTGGTAAAATCAAGGAATATACCACAAGAATAGCTTCGGTCATCAATTGCTTTCTGAATTTTATCAATTATGCAAAGGATTGCATGGTCTGTACTATGCTTAGCTCTAAAACCATATTGGTTTTCGAACAGGACTTTGTTTTTTTCTAAGAATTTAATTAATCTGTTATAAACGAGTTTTTCTAAGAGCTTACTAAAGACAGAGATGAGGGAGATAGGGCGGTAATTGCATAAGCAAGACTGTGATCCTTTTTTGAGGACAGGTACGATGTTTGCTATTTTGAAATCACTGGGAACAACACCAGTTGAAAGAGAAGCATTGAAAACAATCTCCAGTGGTTTGGATACACAGGTTTTCAACATTTTTAGTATGTCAATTGGGATGCTGGATGGTCCTACAGATTTACCAGTTTTTAACTGTGATATTTCAGCTTCGATTTCACTACATGTGGCAGGAAAAATAAAAAAGCTATTGCATGTTGGATTGTTTAAATATACCATTGGGCTGTTGGGTGCACTTGGTATTTCATTTTCTAATTTTTTTCCAATATTGGCAAAATAATTATTAAATGCATCAGCAACAAGTTTAGGTTCAGTTATTACAGAGTTGTTATCTACAATCTTAATGAGCCTCTGGCTAGTTTGTGGCTTAAATTTTACTATTTGTTTAATACCCATCCAAATCCTTTTGCCATCTTTAATGTTTTGAAAAAAATATTTATTATAATATTGTTTTTTGCTTATTTTAAGAAGGTGATTTAATTTGTTCCTGTATAGCTTAAATTTTGTATGGTAATAGGTAGATTTTGTCTTAAGGTATTTCTTGTAATAATTATTTTTAATCTGAATGGACTTCCGTAGGGCATTAGATATCCACGGTTTTGATTTAAGCTTCAGTTCCCTCCTAGATAATTGTTTGACTGGTATATGTTTGTCTATTATATTAGAAATTTTAGAATAAAATGATTTAAACATATCGCATGGACTAGCATTGGATATAAAAACAGATTCCCAGTCAATTAATTGAATCTCACTGACTAGGGCCTGCTGATCGAATTCCGAGTAATCTCTTTTGAATACATTGACATTACAAGGAAGTGTTGAAAATTTGTTAAAGATTATAAAATTAGGAAGGTGATCAGTGAGATCATGCACTATATTACCACTAATTGTAAAGTGCTCAATTGAATTGAAAAAAATATTGTCAATCAAAGTTGCTGAATGATCTGTGATTCTTGTTGGCTGCAATATATAGGGCTGGAAAAAATGAGAACCCAGGGTATTAAGGAAACTATCAGTTGCTGAGTGTGATTCTAGTTTTAAAAGATCTATGTTAAAGTCTCCCATGATTATGCAGGTTTTGTTTTCTTGATTAATTCTATCAGCTGCGGAGCTCAAATATTCAATAAACCGTTCTAAGTCACCATTTGGGTGTCTATAAATGATTCCACACAATAAATTTGAATGACGATTATTATGCACTTCAATCCATAAAGCTTCAAAACCCTCAGCAGTGGTTGTAAATTCAGGTCTTATGCTAAAATTTAAGTTATCATTTATGTAGAAAGCAACTCCCCCAGCATTGGAAAGGCTTGGCTGTGAAAGAAACTGATATCCATATAAGTCAGTGTTTGATATAGGAGATTCGCCAATTTTCTGTTTGATTTCAGTAAGACCAATAAGTGAAAAAGGAAAATATAGTTCTAATAACATATTGGACAATTTGTCAAAATTAGCTGATAGGCTCCTAATATTGCAATTTATCAAAGAGAAAGATTGATCACTTAGTAGACACTCGTTGATGTCATAATTACTATGAAAGTCATGAGTACTATAAAAACCAAAGTTACTATCCAAAGGCATGTTAAGGTCAGCATCTAAGTCAGTGAGATGCGGAATATTACTAGAAGAAGTGACACTTAAAGATGGAAGAGAATTAGCCAAATCACAGGCCTTCTCACTGGTATCTGTGACACAAGTACCAGTAGCACATTTTAAACAATACATCAAATCGTCAAAAGTCCAGTATATAGATACTTATCTAGATTGCATCTTTTGAAGATCCTCTTTGTTAGCAATGAGGTGAACAGGAGAGTCTTTATCTTTCCTCATAAAGATTTTTCCATTTAGTGTCCAGATGAACTTAAACTCCTTATCCTTCTTTGTCTTTAAGCAGCAAGTTTGAGATTTCAAATAAGCCCCCCCCCCCCTCTCTATTAAGCCCCCGTCAATAAGGCCTGAAATTAAATAAGCCCCCCGGGGCTTAATAGAGCTTTTACGGTATTTGCAATGTTTGAAACTTTGATGAATATATCTTGCATTTCCAAATGTTTTGTTCCTCTTCATTTGAAAGTTACAGTTAATTACAATTAATAATTACTGTGATTAGAGCGGTTTTCAATTGAGTGTCAAAAGTAATTATGGTTTTGCTTTGGTTTTGCATTGTTCCACTCTGTGATTGGCCAAGAAAACTCGCACCACTTTCTCAACCAATGAGAAGCAAAACCAAAACCAATCGCAACTTGCACGCGCATATTTTCCCGCCCTTTACATCGGCTACATGTAATTTCTTCGTATTCTGATTGGCTCATTGCACTGCTTACTTCTGTTGTGATTGGTCAAAGTAATTGCTTTTGATTTTACGACACTCAACTGAAAAGCGCTCTATGTTTAGTTCAAATCAGAAAATGGATACTGTTGATTCCATTGTTCCAGGCTTACTCAATAGTCCAGTTTCAAGTTTACCATGACCGCTGAACAAAAACACATTTGTACAGGGTTAGCCTTAACCTAAAGTAAAATATTTACAAATACCAGCGGGAAGGTGCCACAAATTTGAAAAATTAAACATTAGACAGAGCTGTAAACGGGTCATCTTCTTGCTGGAATTTGTGAATACCAGTATATTTACTTCAGATGGATGCTGATCACCCTCTACAAATGCATTCTCATAAGTGATTTTATTCAGCGGTCATGGCAAACTCGAAACTGGACTATACTTAAGATAGTTTCAACTGTTCTTTTTGAAGGACAAGGAGGATGATAAAGAAGACACCCTTATGGAGCAGACACTTGACACTGAAAACACATTACTCTCAGTATTAACTCATGAAAACCATGAAGAAAGGTAGGATAATACATTCCACAGGATGATGAATTGGTTTTCTGTACAACAATTTTTCATCAGGATATATGTTAAAAGGAATACACCAACAAGGGTACTTTGACTCGTACACAGATGAAAAATAAATGGAATTTCTAATCAGTAGATTTTTCCGAATATAATCAATGATCAATCAGTTGCACTGGGTAAATCCGATTATTTCCAATGATTGATCCTGAAATCTCAGCCAAGTCCCAACACTACATGGTAGTAAAATGTGGCTGAAGGGAGGCGCTGCAAAATGAGGACACGCTTTGCAGACACATTGTTGCTCATTTTGTTTCTTGGGTGAGCAAACAAGCAGGACAGAAGACAGGGGAAGGGGGAAATATGTACCTGAGGGGAAAGTCCCTTTTACTACTTTTTGTGGCCACCTAAAAAGTAATAGCTTCAGTAGTATTGAATATAATGACAGTCACTCTCTTAAGTGTCATGGATTCTGTCTGTGTGCTAAACTAAGACAACAAGATCTAATTTTTGCGACCCTCTACAGGTATATTTCACCTGCTGTCACACAGGATATCTCTGAGAAACTGGAGGAACAAGAGTCGCGGCAGGCAGAGTTAAACCACTATGTTAAGATGGTATGGTGAAAATTTACACTAAAATAGCACCTTTCACTTCTCCAACACCACATCCTATCATCGCATACAGTAGTAAAGTACACAGCCAGTGGCAAAAATTAATGTACCTTTGAGTGAAAATTTATTTTTGACTTTTTTCTACTTGCAGCTTTTGCAGAGGTCACCTGGAGATCAACATGGTGAGGTAGAGGTAATGCTTTGTGGTGTTCGAACATCTTAATTATTTTTTTTTTATTTACAATATTTCTTAAATAAGCTCCCTGAAAAGTCTACTTGAGACTAGACTTCACATCAAACGAACTCATGATCAACCAAGGGGATCTGGGAACATGCTAAAATTATATATTCATATTTTTTAGCTTAAAACAAAGCTCAAGACAATAATACAGGACTTATTTGAAGGAGTTCACAAGTTAGAAACCCAATCTGTGAAATAATTATAACAATAGATGTTGTTTAGGCACCTGGAGCAGTTTTTGTGGGGCTTCAGACTGGTCAATAAGCATTGGATAACATAATTTCGAGAAACTTCTGTACATTAAAGTTGTAATAGTAAGAACCTTTCAAAGTAATGGTTTGCTGTCCAGCAAGGTACTGTCTATAAAGGTGTGAAACAAGAGCCTATTACTCTTAGAATTTTATGACTTCCCAGTATCAATGTACTTTTTTTAGCAGGAAAAAGATCAGTTCCCTAATGGCTTGATGCTGATTCCGTCTACAGTAAATATTAAAGGTTTGTCTAGCTGTTGTGGCCATTTTTTTTTTTGCTCCATTTCTACTTGCTTGAAGATCACAGTCTAGTTATCTTATAGACCATGATCAAATACTGAAAATTTTATTTTCACATGGATATCCTTGACACAATATTCTGTTATTGTACCCTTGCTACTGAACTAATAGCAGTGTTGTGTAATATATAACTGTGTTATTGAACCAGAAATCATATTTTAAGGGAACCTCCACTCTTGCAAAAAAAATCATGCTAAATTATGATTACTAGATTCCAAATTTTGTTTTGAAATGTGGATATAACATTTTTAAAATGTATAAAAAATCAATGTCATCTTCGCCTATTTTCGCTCTTCAATTTCCTGGGCACAGCCATTTTGGAGTTGATGATGTGTAATGTGGTTGCCCTATTGTTTAACACAAAGGATTTTCTGCTTCATTTGCTTCCTGGCAATAGCTGCAACTATTACACGTCATCAACCCAAAATGGCCACACCCCGGAAATTTAAAGCAAAAATAGGTGATGATGATATCAATTTTTTTTGTACACTTAAATGTTACATCCACGTTTCAAAACAAAATTTGGAATCTAGTAATTACTTCCAACAATTTAGCGCCAATTTGTTGTAAGAGTGGAGGTTCCCTTTATGAACTTCGCAGTGACCAGTACCTGCCTGTGAATTTTAGAAAAATGGCCAGTTTTGAAGATAGCCTTTCAGTTTCTCGAGTTACTATGAATTGTAAATGGTGTGAACCCAGGAGTCAAACACTGTATCATGACTAAGTGAAGTAAAATTGCCTGGGTGAGTGTAGTCCTGAGAAGGACTGTTTGTGATGACATTGACTGATCTTTTGACAACCTGAGTGGAAGTCATCATCAGAATCATGATTTCCCAGAGCTGTCACTAAATTTTGATGCAGGTGAGAATGTGCAAAAAGTAGCCGGGGAATCCAGCTGTTGTCAATATGCTGTTTTTCTATGAAAGTAGCCGGGGATCTAGTCCAGAATTAGCCCCTGTCGCTGGCCCTTAATGACAGTCCTGCTTCCGCTCAGGTTGTTTGTTGAAACCTCGGTCAATAGGGAGTTAAGCAAAGCCGTTTTTTGAGTGATGTACGTCAACTGGAAGTGAGGTGTTTCCTCTTCTTACTTGTCTTGGCACTACCAGATTTGTATTGCTAAGTGTTGATCTTTACTCTAATAGAGACGATTTATTTAAAACTTTGTAATGCCCACTTCCAGTTGATGTACGTCGCTCAAAAATGGCTTTGCTTAAACTCCCTAATGTCATCACAAACAGTCCTTCTCAGGACTACACTCACCTGGACGATCATACTTCACCTAGTTATGAGTTATTATACTGAGCTCCTTCATGTTTCAGTTACAACTCAGTACCGACATTAGTTTTCATTGTTAATCTACAGCTGATAGCCACACTTCTTCAGGGGTGATATCGCCCATCCATTCAGATCATCAGATTGATCAACGACACATATCCACTTCAATGTATCCCCCTGCTGCTGCACCATCAACAAACCAACCCTTTCAGGTATGGTGATTTGTACATTACATTGTTTATAGAGGACTGTCTTTCTCAATATTACTATTTTTGTGAGGCCATAAATTATTTGCATGTACTGAACTGAATCTATAGACATTTATAAGATCATTTTACAATAAGAGTCTATCTGGGAAGGGAAGTATAGATTCTAAACTCATTTGGACCATCTAATGGTCCAAATCAATTTAGTATCTAATAAGTAGTAGTAGTAATAATAATAATAATAATAATAATAATAATAATAATATATCCAGTGGCAACCACTGTGATATAGTCTAATAATAATAACTACTTTATTAAAGTCTCAAATCTTTCTAGCCGAGCATAGCCTCTCTATTAATTAATTGTGGAGACTAAATCAAATCAAATGTTGGTTTTACCCGGAGAAAACCTCTCGGAGCAGAGTAGAGAACCAACAAACTCAGTCCACTTATGACACCAAGTGGGAACCTGGGACACATCGGTGGAAGGCAAACGCTCTCACCATTGCGCCAACTCTGCTCCCCTACTTCCCTTGGAATGTATCTAAGAATTCTTAGAAGTTTTTAGACAAAATCTAGAGGCAGTGCAGTTTTAGAGCCATAATGCACTGGCCAAAATCATGTCTAGTATATCCTCTTATTGCTTTATGCACTGATACTTTAATTAAAATCTTTATGATTTGCAGGATGCTAAACATAAAGGACACATGACACAAGCTGCTTTCACAAAGACAACAGTCTCACCTGTGGCATTCAACATCCCAGCACAATCCAGACCAGATGTTGGTTTTATAAGTCAGGTAAGAGTTTTAGTACATCCCGGGAATGGAGAGCAATATTGCTCTGCCTAATCCCTGAAGACATTCTGACACCCTGACATTCTAAGAAATATAGAATCAAGTAATTGCAAGGTGTTACAATATGTCAACCTTCTCAAAATTGTAACAGCAGCAGCTGTTTTACTACCACTTGTATTTTAATGGACTGTATACTTGATAAGGTACTTTGTGTTCACACTGGATTCCCTTGGCAGGCAAGAGGACCATCCTCTTGCATCTACTGCTCCTGTTATCCTGTCTCATCTACTATTTTGAGATTTTTAGTTTTAGCTTTTTAGAGATTGCTTTTTTTATTCTTCCATCAGGTTTCCCATCAAGTTCCACATTCAAGATTGACTCAAGTTGCACCTCACACACCACCCCGCAGAGAAAGAGACAGTGATAACCAACCACCTCCCCCAGGGGCTCTGACTCCTCAGCAAGTGGGTCAGCTGTCTCGTATGCTTGGTCTGTTCTCTGAACCTGGCCAGCCACAGTTTACAGCCGAACAACTATATTCTTACCTTAGAGGAATACATGACAGGTAGATCCAATGAAAACTTAGTTTCTCTATTTAATTTAAAAGGCTGCAGCTTATGGTGTTTGTGTGTGGCTGGGATCTCAAAACAGATTTCATTGATGTGTATCGTGCCTAAATGTTCCTAAATATTGGCACATCATAGAGCGCTTGAAGCAAGGAGAAAAAATGAGAAGTGACTGATGGGAGGTGCCTCTCCCTTTATCCCCTGCAGCTTGATCACTTCTCATTTCAGATTTTCCACATGCTCTCTCAACTGTCCAGGAAGGGACTGCTAGCACTCTAGGTGCATCTAACATTCTTACTGTTAGGCAGATTTAACAGACAGAGACAACAAAGACAGAAGCATGCAGAAAGGACTGAACGCGACTTTTGGTGCTCATTTTGCTACTCTGTCATTGGTCAAGTCGGTTTTTAGATCTGTGTGTGCCGTTGTCACTGTCATCAAATTGTCTTTGCCAGATCTGCCTATTGTGTGTAACTGGAGGCTGTTTAGTGACACATCATTGTTTTAACTGTTAGTAGGTCAGCACCAGGAACTGAGCAGAGTTTGCCTGGTCAACACCCTGCCAGTACAACAAGCCACAGCACACAGCAGCAGCACCACATCTCAGGACCTGGGCACAAGACTGGAAAAGACTCTCCTCCCCAGGCTTCACACAGGCAACAAATGGGAGCTCCCAGCAAAGCCAGGAGAAATCTGGACACTACTATGCACAGAAGACAGGTCAGAACATTCATTGTCAACACACAAAGAAATTTTGAGCTGGGATTGATGTACAAGAGTTAGTGAAAATTTGAATCTGAATTGTTTCCCCACAGGTCCAAGGTCCTCAGACCCTGGGTCCCTCTGTAAATGGTCACCCCATCCCTCCACCAGGAGGCCAGGTTACAAAGTCAACAGAGCAACCAGGCCATTTAAAAGCTCACAGACAGCCAGCTAGACAAGTAACAAGCCACCTTGGGCCTCCACTCAGATACCCAGGGGGTCCCCCAGGGGTTCAAGATGGAGCTAAACCAGCTGCAAAAACAGGACCACAGGGAAAAGAAACTAAAAAGCCTGCTCCAGCTGGGAAACAAGGAAAGAATAATGCATGGAGATAGTAGTTGACAGATGTGTTTTGTTGTTGTAAATATTTTTTCAGAGAAAAAGGAAATATAGCTCTATTTTATTTTGCAATAAGATGTCTTTTGCTGAAGTCCAGTTTGGCTAGTTAACAGTACAATGGTTGCCTTGGATGAAGGAGTTCTCTTGTTCACACACCATATCAAACCATATCACTAATTCCAAACTGGGTATACCATCTTGATGCCTAAAATTATGTTTTGTCTTCTGTGAAGCAATAGCAAGTCACTTGCTACTCAGTTTGTTCTAAACACTTGTATTTGCCACCTTCATTCTCTGAAAAAAAACAAGGGTATAGTTTTCGAATATTGGCTTGAAAAGGGAGAGGATTTAGTATTTTGTCTTCAGAAGGGGGTAGATATTAGGAGTTAGGTCATAAACCTTTTGTGGTTTGTAACACTTAACGCGAACAGAGCTAACTAAACATCAAACAGGAAAGGTTAATAATTGAGTTTTAGGACCAACGTCTTTTATTGAGTGACTAGGATTTACAAATGTACAGCAGCATGACAATTTTAGATTTTTTGCTTTATTTTCCAGTTATTATTAGGTCTCTACTCTGTCTTCAAGCTGATTTTTCATCAGTGAGAGGACTTCTGTCACTTGGAACCTTTTCTGGTAGCGAGATCATGTTTCAATTGAAGATAGTTAAACTCCTAATGAAAGTGTCCAACTTGGAAGCAAACAGTGCACTTTGAATTGGCTCATTGAGCCGACATAGAGGATTTTTAACTACGTATTCCACATAAATCTGCAATGTAAAGGGAAAAGAGACTCGTTCAAACACCAATAAGTGGGTAAGGGCTGTAAAAAGAAAAAATGCAAATGTATGATAGTAGTGTCTTTGAGGATGACATCTTAACACAGTTTGTCAAGTTCGCATAAGCAGACAGTATCTGCACAATCAAAACATGTCCTCAAAATTTTTTAGTTCTTACAACTTAATGATATTGATTTTTTATTTATTTGACAAGTCAATGTATTAAAGTATCACTACAGAACAAAACAGTCTTCAATAATAAACCCTCCCTGCAGGCAACCCCACTAAAAAGGTTCTTTGAACAAAAAGAGGAGAGGAATCTTTTGCAATATTTTACAGCATATGAAAGTCTTCAAAAACCATTTCTACAGGCATCTAAACAATTTGACATCCATTTACAAAAAACTCGGTTGATTTTTCATGAACCAAAAATGTTCTTGAAGGTTGGATACCAACCTGATTATCACTTAACTCCCACACCACTACAGAGAAAGCTCTTGGCATACCTTGCTGTATATATTGAAGAGAACATCTTTTGTACTTCCCACACTCAAGTCAGTGTTCAGGATGAATTTGAGTCCAGTTGGTGTTTCGTAGAAATGCAACTTGTACTTGCTTGTCTTGTAATTTAGGAAGCCATCTTTTCTGCCTTTAAGTCAAGGGTTTCACAAGGAGATATATTTATACACAAAGAGAAATTAATATATTTGATTAATAATTCATGAAGGAAATACAAAAGAAATTAATTTTTAATGAGTGTCTTTATATCTGATAAAGACAGCTAAATTTTACATTCCATTTTCTAGGCAAAA
>JAEMWC010000371.1:212500-222500 GCA_016490735.1 Pachyseris speciosa
CTGCAGTAATTGGCGTAAGATGTTGCGGTGTTCCTGCCTGTTTTGTTCCTGCCTGTTTTGTACCATCTTTATCTTGTTTTTGTATATTTAATATTAAGTTGGCGAAGCTAATTAAAAAAGAAAGAAAAAAAAAAAAAAAGAACCGGACCATGGTATTTACCTCGTCTTTTGACATATTGGACTCCTTCCTTCTATTCCAAGACTCGTAGTAGAGGCATAAGCCATTTCGATCAAATATGTACAAGTTGTAAATAGTCATTTCCAATCATTTACAACGAGATCTGGTCAAAAGCTTCTTCACTTCGCCTCTCAACACAAATCATCCACCGCCATCTTGTATTCTGCTGGCGCAGAAAAATCAATTCTAAATACATTATAATAGGGGATACATAAAGTACCTACCAACAAAGTAGGTTTCATATAAGTGATATTTCCAGACATCGAGCATTGAAGAGTTTTTTCATTTTTGCTTCGAATTTTTTCAATTTTCAGCACTGAAAGCTAAAAGATGAAGCCTGCAGTTGTCGCACAAGATGAAATGTTTCCCGATGGAGATGCTGGTTGGATGGAAATGGACGAGGTACTGTTTTGTGAGCTTTGTTATAAGTGCGTATAAATTCCTGTACAAGCCGAGTGCCCTCTTGAGTCCTCGAGGTCTTGAATAAGCTTAACCTTATGCTGTCTTTCTGGTCTGTGTGTTTCCCATTTCCAGGCTGCATCAGGTGGTGGAATGCTCATTGAATTAGCAGCAAATGAAAGAGCAGTTCATGGCGACTTTTTCAACAGTAAGAAAATCATTGTAGTTCCCTGCATGTCTTGTGCTTACACTCATGAATATATGGTCACCTCCATAAGACTTTATGAGCTTTAGCTTATATTAAGATTATTTTGTTTTTCTGATAGGTTTTGATGACCTCTTTGATGATGATGATCTCCAATGAAAAAAAAAGAAATGATAATTTATTGTACATGATGTCCATTTAAATTTTGGGATGAGTTGTAAGTGATGCATGCATGTTGTTGCATGATAGAAGCTTGGGAGCCATAATAATTTATGTTCTATCGACTCCTGATTTTGTAAAGTATAGGTTTTAAAGTTTGTTTATTAAAGATGGTCAAGAAATATATTGAATGCTTTTCTTCATTCAAGGATATTTGACATATGGAAACAGAGGGTGAATCCCTGAATAATAGTGTGAAGGCTCGATTACCAGTTGCATTTCGGGAAATGAGTCTGCCCCCTAGCCTATTCCATGGGGGGGAGGGGGGGGGGGTTCCTCTTTCCCTCCCCCAGCACTGTTAAATATCTGAGAGCCTGGAACAGGCTACCTGCACACGAATTCCAGAGAGCAGCAGAAATCAGGACTCCCCTGTGTGCGGGGCTTGTCAAAGATGCTGGATCAGAGATGAATAAAATGAAGCATCTCAACAAGGAGGCAACCACATGACCCCACTACCTCTTGAGAATGAAGAGGACCCCTTAAGGGGATCAGTCACATTGGTACTTCAGGTTTGTTTTATGAGCATGGTGCAAAAATATGGATGAAAATTTCCCTGATTCAGAAAATCTTCAGTACCTGCTATTTTTGTTCAGTCATGAACTATTTAGATTGTGAGTAATGTCTTCCTTCTCCAAATTTACATCATGTGCAATAGATTAAGGAATCGTGTGGGAAACATGATAGGTTTGTGCAGGGCCCGGACAGCAAGTTTGCAACTGGGGGCGGGGCTCGCTTCGAATGTGTTTGTGTGAGTCAACTAGGGGGATCGGGGGGGGGGGGGATGCTCCCTCAGAAAATTTTTCAATTAAAGTCCTCTGAAATGGCTGGAAATGCATTCAAAACTAACATTGTGTGGTGAAACTTATATACTTTCGGCAACAAAAAAGAGGTAAGCTTTTGGTAAAACGTTAAATAGAAAGGTAACTCCGATTTTTTTTAGTATTACTTGCTTTTTACTGTTGAAAAGTCGGGGAAAGGGGGGATGGGGGCTAAAGCCCCTCCCCCTGCATGGTGCCTATTATATGGTTGAAGTCTTCAATTCTCCAGTGAAAGATTAGAAAATTAATAGAACTACAAACCTGCCATTTTCTTCCATGAGTGCGTTGAAAAAATGGTGTTAAATTAATTGCCCTCATCAGGGCTAGTGGATTCTTAGTCCACCCCTGCCCTCCCGTATGAAAAAATATCCAACGTTGTACCCAGCTCACCTCGTCATGTGGTGTATATTTTCATCTGGGACGATTGTTGATGTTGCTGCCCGGTTAGCGTGATTGTTCATTTACATTTACATTGGCTGGTGAAATCACTTCTTCATATTGTTAGTAATTTACAGTTATAAAACTGTGTCTTGCTCCTTTTTGCTTGCTCGTTAATCGGACAATTTCGCGGAAATCTTGCACTGTGCTGAAGACTTCTCAGTTCTGAGACTTGCAAGAATCTTGTTCCCACATGGCAAGGGCTCAAAGAATCTCGTCGTTACGTTTCTATGCTTTTGTTTTTGTCGGTAAGTTTATGTTGCTTTTCATTTTATATCTACACATTTGCTCTGTTTCACCCTTCTTCTCACTGAAAAGCTCATTCTTGGGCTACCGACGTCATTTCTATTAGAAACAAACTTACTAACGAGCTTTGCAAAATAAGTTTATAAGCCCTACTCCTTGCCAGAACCGGCTGCGGCGTGCAAGATTCTGCCAGGGGATTCCGATTTCGTCACAAATGGCACCATGTAGATATAAGTGCAAGGTTTTCGAGGCTTGAAGTTTCTTCTCACACCTGGTCGATGGAACTCGGCATCCCTCAGAAAAACGTTTTCTTTTTAAAGTTATACAATGCCGATCGATTACCATGTACCTTTATCTCTACTAGAACAAAAGTTCCATTTTCACAATCTTTTGCACAGTTTTGAACGTGGAAAAATCTTTTTGTTTATCACTCTCCTTGACATAGCTGAATTTGTTTAAATAAGATCTTTGTGCTGTCTGGAAGGTTTAGTGGCCACTACCATGATATAACCCAAATAGTAGCCTCTCCAAAAGCTCATTCTAATAAGCGCACAAAATATCTTTCTGATATTTGTCCCTCCAGAGGATAAGACCATTGTACTCTATGTATCAGCCTAGCCTGAATTTCAGGCATGCTCTTGATCCCTCACTCACGAGAAATATTGAGAAAGGGTATCTCATGCATGAGGGATTGAGAAGACGACCTAAAATTCTGAATTGTACAAGCCCAGCTGTCAGCTCACTGTTGGTCAACTGTTTGCTAAATGTTGGTTGACAAGTTACCAACAATTCACTTAATGTCCCCATAGGCTTAGCTGTTCTGAAATGCAAGGCAAGCACTATGACTATCTAGAAGAAGCCCTTCTTTGAACCTATTGACACAAATTTTATTTTCAACAAGCTTTGAGAGAGGGATAACGAACAAGACAAGAGAGGGTGATTTCTAAAATATGGTGATCATTGTTATCTTTCCTCCTAAATTATCCATATACACTGTGAAATGTATACTGGTCAGCTGTAGAACTGAGGGGATGATTAACGTTTGATTATTATTTATAATTATAATCAACAACATAATTAATTATAATTAATAATGTAATTAAGTTTGTTTTTCAGGCTCAAGTAGATGGGGAAACATCAGAAACCATCTGGGGATAAGTTTTCTCACCTAAGATCAATGCTAAATGTTGTTTTGTCAATAAAGCATTTGGGATAGCATTTACATAAGCAAGGAAAAACCCTTGTCCTTGGATGTCATTGACAGTTTGGACTCTAATATTTCCAGCAATAATATGAAAAATATGTGGAGGCCAATCAGAAAATTATTTATGTTGAAATCAGAACTTTGAAGCATTAACTGTACTTTCAGGTTTGGTAGTAGTTGGATTGAACATGGCTGGTGCCCTTGAGACAGCTCCTTCCATGAAAACAAGTGCTACTATCCCTGTATTACCTAGCACCATGATTCCAGCAACAGAATATGGCCATTTCAATGTCTCTAATTGTATCTTGTTGGATATATCCTGCTATGTGTCAGTGGATCTGCACGTGGAGAAAGAGGTAAATGTATTTCTACAAACAAACTTAGTACATCTACGTCGCCCATACTAGTACATGATACAAATCACATCGTCTACCTTGTTTAACATAATAAATGACACTGTAGAAATTTTTGTTCCAGATAACAATAACAACAACAACAACTTTATAACCCTTCTCCTAACAGAACAAATTACAATAAAGAAAATGGAATTATAAAAAGAGTAATGGCTTCCTTAATAACTGTGAAAGCTAACAAAAATAGGACGCCAAAGTAAAAAAGATTAATTTAAAAGACAGGTCAGACACACAAGTAACACACACAACAAAAAAAACCAACTACAATATAATCAGCTACCTAAAGTATCTACATAACCTATCTAAAACCATAACTTAAACTTAGTCCTTAATGCAGCAAATAAATCAAAAGAAAGAAGGTACATTGTTACATTGAAAAAGAGAAATATTTGATAATGAAAACAGTAGTGAAAACAGTATGGTGAAGCTTAAAACAAAATAAAATCTTCGAAGTCATGACAAACATGTGTGCCCCTTGTATGGAAGTTTTTATAGATAGGACCTCCACACAGTGGAAATTTCCTCATGAATGTAACCTTTCCTCATGAATGTAACCTTTCCTTTCCTCCCCCTTTTCCCTCCCCCCTCCCTCCCCCACTTCTCAGAATTTCTGGAAATCTACCATGTGGTTGGAATGGGTACTGGGTATTTTCTGGAACACTACCTTGTCTGTTATTTTTAGTCTGATCACTTGAATTTTGCAGGTCCACACAGTCACTTATGACCTTCCTTTGAACGCTTCAGTCAGTGGAAGCTGTAGCAAGATGCCATCCATCACTCTTGCCTGGACTCATGAAGGAACAACACACCTATCGCTTACCATGACATTTAAAGCAACTGGAGATGACAAATGGAAAACCACCGGGCTGGGTTTCACTGCAAAAGCTGACAATCAGTCATCACTTATTACTAATGGAACAGGTTGGTAAATTTATTTAACTAGTGACAGAAGGGAAGCTACCTAATAAAAAGTTAGCAGAATAAATTTTATTGAAATATTTGAAATAGTTGGTAATATTAAACCGATAATAAATGAAAATTCCCCGCTTGGCAATAATTTATTGTAGTTCCAAGCATCTTTTCATCTGTGGGTGAAATCCTAAAGTGTGACCATTCCAATGAAAGCTACTGAGCAGTACTTTCCCGTGGTGCTGTTTATCATACTGTACACATATTAAGTGGTTGTGTTGTGAAGCTTGTGCAGAAGATCCACTAGTGCACCATTGTTAGTAATAAAGGCTGTGTAGAAGTACTTTCCTACTTTCATTCTGTTTTTTGAATTTTTTTCAAGTGATGTTATATGTGATGACATGGGATTAATACACAACTGTAATCTATGCATTTGTTCTCTCATCTTGATTTTTGTAGAAAAAGAAGTGAATGCATGGCAGAATGACACCAGTAAACTGAAGATGGCTGCAAGGAGGGGAAAGAGCTTCAAATGTGATCAAAAACAAGACATAACACTACAGGGCAACATCACAGTCACTGTTACAATAAAAAAGATGCAGTTGCAGCCATTTGATGAAGAGCGAGGCACATCCTTTGGGGAAGGTAGTCAGTCACTAAAACTTAGAATAAATTTTCAGAACTTATTGCAAAGAAAGATTTGTTTCTTAATAATATTGGGTGTGCCATGGCATTCATAGCAGGCACTGGGGTTGTGAATCAATGCAAGGGAGGAGTATGTCGGATGAGAACAAGAGGAGGAGGGTATCCCCTTCCTCTTTTCCTGTGCATGTCCTCAACGACTTGCTAATTTCTAAACTTACCCTTAAAAGAGACTTGGGAACACTGCTAGAGGTGCTAGGAAGTGTGCTGTTTGTTCACCTTATTCAGCCTAACTTTGCTTCCTTGTTTGTTGTTTCACAGCTGATGTTTGTTTTGCCAGCTCTGGTGGAAAACTTGCTGAACCAGTTGACACCATTGTGCCAACTGCTGTGGGATGTGTGTTGGCAGGCTTAGTTGTCATTCTTATAATTACATATTTTGTAGGTCGCTGCAAACGGCCAGGGTATCAAAAAATGTAATAGTTTTTGTTTGAGCGGTTTTGTGCAATCAAGAGAGATTGAGCTTGAAAGTTGTAAATTAAATCATTTACAAGGGAAACCACGGAAAATTCAGTCATAACTTAAGGGGGAACTTACATTCTTGTACTTTGGTCTTAGTTCACTGATGATAAGTTTCTGGGATGTGAAAATGTCACACTGTGTTTACTGTATAGTGTTATGGTGAGAGATCAAAATGATTGGTCCTTTTTCGTTGTTATGGCAACCATAATCAGGGGGTTCAAGTGGTTTGAAATTACAGACCTGCAACTAGCATATAACTAACATATGAAGGTTATTTTGGTTTCCCATTTCCAAAAGATGTCATTTCAGCATTACTTGTTTCCAGTATAATTTTTTTTTATTACACCCATTTTGAAATCACTGGTGATCCTTGCAATCTGATTGGCTATCAACAGTGCAATTTATATTTCCCAAATTGCACCAATTTTTACTCTAAATCGCATCCTTTAGACTGTAACTCATCAAAATGAAAGTGAAATAATACTAACCTATCAAATTTCATGGATAAGCAAATATTAATATTGACAAAAAATTGTGTGATTTCAAAATAGGTGTAATAAAGTGGTAATTGAACTTCGTGTCATGCAATCAAACTCGCGCTGCGCGCTCGTTCAATTTTGAAATCATGCGTATGATTTCAGACCAAATTGCACTCCACTCAGTTCAATTACCATTATAAATCCATTTTTGGAAATGTCAGCTGATGAAGCAAAATACAGTGATTCCTAAATTAGGAAGCTTTTTTATTCCATTTAATAATTGAAGGGTATTTCACCAAAGGGGCGTACCGGTATATTGCTTTTTTGCCTTAAAATCCAAAATATCTCTAAACTCACTCTACCTTGGCATATAGACTGGAAATGGTGTCAGAAATGAAGTTCTGCACTTATTTTGCAATTAGAATCATGGGATCCAAGGGATTAGTTTATGACTTTTGCCAAAAACTCAAGAAACAGAAACAAAAGGATGTGATACATGGTTGATTTCTCTTGTTTGAGTTGATTCAGTTTTAGGCAAAAGTCATGTGCTAATTTTGCTGAATCCAAGCCTTCAAATCACAAAATAAGCGCAGAACTTCATTTTCTGACACCATAACCAGTCTCTATGCCAAAGTGGAGCAAATGTGAAGAGATGTGGATTTTAAGGCCAAAAAGCGGTATACACCCCTTTTACAGAATATATCCTTCAATTGGTTTGAAAGTCTATTGTGTTGTTTCATATTTTCTGTGTATTGATTACTTGGTATGGTATAACTAGCTCATAGTTATTGGTGTGAAATAAGGTTTGGCATAGCATTCTGGGGCTTTTACTTCGTGTATCAGACACAGATGAAAAGCAAAAGACAATATTGTTTTCTGCCAATGCTTTAGGGGTTAAAAATTCTGATGATGTATTGTTTCATGTTTTTGTTCTTTTGTTTTATGTCATCTGTGTCCAGTACACAAAGTAAAAGCCCATTCTGGCAGATCCTGGTTTAAAATATGAAAGTCACAATGGAATTTATGATCGTTATGGCAACTTTAAATTAACACACCAAAATGGAGGTTGTAATCTTGTATCACCAACATTACTTGCTTTACAACTTCTAAGATGTACAAAAGTGAAAATTTTGTTTTTTGAAAAACGTTTTCTGAAGTATTTTAATTAGGTAATTACAATACTAACATGATCCATCATGAACAAATAATAGTTTACAAACAATGTGAAACTTATTTGTCAAAATGTAAATAATTTAAATGAACGTTACAGAGAAAAGTAAAATCTGAATGCTGGCGCACCTTTTTCAAAACTCCTGAAAACTTTTTAGCAAAACTATTTTAAGTGCACTAGGTTTATTACCAGAAATTTTATTTCTAATAATTTAAATAATCTTTTAATAAAGCACGCTATAAAATTGAGGAATACATTGGGCTAATTTGCCCGAAAAGCTATTACCAATCGATAGAAAACCAACTTGAAAAATAGTTCTCAGGCCAGAAATGTTTTCCAGAGTTTTCAGAAACTCACGCCTGGACATTTGAAAGCTAAATCACTCAGGGATACTTCACAAATTAATGTGATCAAGTAAGCTGAAGCCACTCTAAGGGCACTAAGGCCACAAGGTAGCGGGCATTACCCCTTAAATCTACCAAAGCAAAGATTGAGCCCAAGAATTAGCAGCCATGGACAGCTGTTTCGGCCTTCTTAGGCCTCATCAGCATGGCAAAGCCGGTACGAGAAATATTCAAGCTCGCTACCGATCAAGAGGTGGATGGATTTGATGCAGTCCTTAACAAGTATGGTCTCTGACGCGTGTTGCGCATTGGCGGGTGGGTTGCGAGATTTGTCCATAACACACGGCATCCACCTTGTGAAAGGAAAACAGGGTCACTAACCACCGAAGAACTAAGCATTCAACGAAGATTCTGGGAGAAGAAAGCGCAGCGGGAAGGCGTGAATTCGAAGAATTATGAGAACGACCGCTCGCAGCTAAACTTACAGCTAAACGACCAACAACTCCTTGAATGCCGGGGAAGGATACAGGGCGTCTACCCAGTGTATCTCCCAGATACAGCAGTCTACACAGAGAAGTTCGTGGAAGAAGCGCATGAATCTACTCTACACGGAGGAACGCAGTTGACAATGGCGAAAGTACGTGAACGGCACTGGGTCCCGCGCCTAAGACGACTAGTGAAGCGAATCGTGGAAAAATGCCCAGGATGCAAACGATTCCAGGCCACAGCCGTTACTGTACCACCTCCTGGATTACTGCCGCGAGATCGAACCGAAGGATCAATTCCCTTTCAAGTTGTGGGGGTCGACTATGCTGGCCCAATCAAGTTTAAAGCTACTGAAAAACGCGAAGGAAAAGTCTACCTTATCCTGTATGCCTGCAGTTTGACGAGGGCACTGTACCTTGACCTGGCGAGAAATTTGGAGACCAGTGAATTCCTTGTAAGCCTAAAGGGATTAATAGCAAGGCGTGGCAGACCAAGTACGATCTATTCAGACAACGGCAGTACTTTCATTGGAGCCGCGGCGTGGATTAAGCAAGTTCAGAACGACGAGAAACTAAACGATTTCCTTGCACGTCACCAAATCACATGGAAGTTCAACCTAAGCCGAGCTCCCTGGTGGGGAGGCCAGTTCGAGCGCATGATAGGGCTGGTCAAAACAGCAATGAGGAAAACTATCGGTAACGCCTATCTAACCTTTGATGAGCTGAAAGAAGTCTTTCTGGATGTGGAAATAGCCTTGAATGGTCGGCCACTGTCCTATGTTGAAGATGATGCACAATTACCAGTCTTGACACCATATTCAATGCTGTTCAGCCAACCAAATATTCTACCTGAGAGGGAGGCCAACCATGAAGAGAACCCACAACTCAGACGGCGAGCAAAATACCTCAGGAAATGCAAGGATGCGATTTGGAACCGCTGGACGAAAGAGTACCTTCGTGGGCTGCGAGAACGTCACACCGTGACACATAAAGACTCTCCTTGTGGAGTTGAGAAGGGAGATGTGTGCCTTATCAAAGACGACAACAAAGACAGAAATAAGTGGAAACTTGGAATAGTGGAAGAGCACATTGTGGGACGTGACGGCGTCGTGAGAGCTGTAAAGCTTCGAGCAGGAAAGAGCTATCTGGAGAGAGCTGTGCAGCAGTTGTATCCATTGGAGTTGTCCTGTGACAAGTCTTCAGAGGCAGAAAACCCACCACTGAATCCTGAAGCGCTCGCCTTTAGGCCAAGGCGAGATGCCGCAGTCGCAGCTAGACTGCGAGTCCAAGAGATTGCTGTACGTGACCAAGACGACTAAGGAACATTGT
>JAEMWC010000371.1:227500-245000 GCA_016490735.1 Pachyseris speciosa
TCTACAAGATGCTTAGGTGTCCAGATAGACAACGCTCTTAAATGGGATCATCATGTATCGGAACTAGCGAAGTCGTTTCCACAGAAGCTGAACTTACTTAAATCACTGTACTTCCTGCCTAGACAGGCGAGAACTGATTTCTATTTTGGGGTTATTCTGCCCTCTGTTACGTATGGTATGTTGGTTTGGGGCTCTTGTGGTCAAACGTTTTTCTCAAACCTGGAATCCATACATGTCAGAGCGGCAAAAATAATATTTAACTTAGATTGGTGTACGCCAAGCAAGGAGGTTCTTGCCGCAGCAAAATGGAATACCTTGGAGACTATGTTTGAGAAACGATTATTAATTTTAGCGCATCAGGCTTATTATCATCTTTTACCATGTCCTATGAACTGTCTTTTTGTAAAGTATGTAAGTAGCTACGATTTCAGGAGGAAAATGACCTTCAAGTTACCCAGGCCTAGGACTGATATGATCAAGAAATCATGTTCATACAAGTCAATTATTCGGTGGAATGCCCTGGAAAACCAAATGAGATCAATTTGCGAGATTGACGCTTTTAAAAAGTCACTTAAGAGTACTTTTTAGCCACATATCTTGTAAATACGTAGAATTCTTATATTAGTTTTATTGTGATTAGTTTAGGAGGTTTAATTTATTGTACACGACCACATCAGCTTTGCTGAACTTTTAATCGTGATTAAATAAATGCTGTTATTATTATTATTATTATTATTATTATTATTATTATTGTTGTTGTTGTTGTTGTTGTTGTTATTATTATTATTATTATTATTATTATTATTATTATTATCGGGGTTTGACCCAAAGCCGGTCTTGAAGAACGCCTCAGCCGCTCCAAGTAAAATCAGTCCGGCGAACTTAAGCCGAACTTCATTTAAACCTAATTGGTTGAATCGGGTTCGGCTCATGTGAATTACGGCGTTTGACTCGGGCCTTAGCTACTCAAATACGCGCAAGCGACAAACGTGATCGAGGCCTGAACAGCATAACTGATGAGGACTTGAAAATACTGTGCATTCGTATTCCATCAACTGACATTTATTTGAAACAGAAATTCTTTCTGTATGTTTTTGACTGCTTATTTGGTAATGTATGTATGCCTTTTAAAAACTATTTTACAAGGACAAATCACAATTTTAACACTAGGAACAGATTTTCATCAGTTGAACTTCCGAAGATGAAACTGGAGTTTAGTCGACAAAGTTATTCTTTTTTAGGTGCTCTTATTTACAATAATTTCCCGTTAGAGATCCGGAAACTGAACTCCAGAGTCTTATTTAGGCAAAAAGTCAACGAACATTTTATTTGTAGTTTTTTATAGTGCCGCTTTTTACTGCTGTATTTTCCACTTGTACATGTTACATTTTTTACTTTTTTAGTATTTACAGGACCCCTTTGATAACAGTACTACTCGTACTGATGGGTTTATCATGTTTAAATATTTGTTTATCATCATCATCATCATCATCATCATCATCATCTTTCTATCACTGATCTCGCGGGGCTTTCGTAAGTCACTTCTCTTCCCCGAAAGAAGTAGGCGGAAGAGTGACTGGCTCTGGACGACGCATTCTTCTTGGCAGGGATAGTAAAGCAAGCGAAACACGCAAGCGCTTGTCGCTTTTCCTCGGGGAAGGCAATTCTCGCGCGCGTTTTCATGTGTTTCACTTGTTTCTCGCGCGGGCACTTGCTTTACCATCCATAAAGAAAAATAAGGACTACTCGTATGAATGGCTCAGCAAGGGATTTTTACTTCCCTATCATGTAAGAACCCTCATAAACGTAAGAATACACCAGCTAAAGAAGAATTTTAGACCTATAATTTTCCCATTTAAACTCTTATTAATAACAATGGTTTTTAAAAGCTTCTAATTGTGTGCTTGGGCTACAGATAGTTCAGTGGCAGAAGTGTTTCGTAACATTGTCCATTGGTATTTGGTGATGTGCAATATTAGAAGACATTTCGCATCATTAACTTGCCTCTAGAAACAGCTCTGAACCGGCAGAGAAAGCCCATTATTGTTTGTCCAAAAGTGCGGGACAGAAGTGCCGCGAAAGTAGACCCCTTTCAGTTGATTTCCAACGTGAAGGGCAAAACAATATGATTGTTTTGAATTGTTTGTTTCTCTCAGGAGAGAGAACAATCATCGTTTTGTCCTCCAAATTCAGAATTTCTGAAAGGGGTCTTACGTCAAAAAGTCCTACCTATTTTTCAAAACTATTTTGTGACTCTGTACCCACTCTACCCTCATGTGATTTTCAGCCTCCGCTACACTCCAGCTGCCCTCTGGGTAAAAAGTTCTCGTGTTCGTCATGTGACTTTCCCAAAAGTAGCTTTACATCACTGGATTCCGCGAAGTGAGGTCCTTTCAACTTTCGGAACGTGTAGCGTGGTTTGTGCTCTGAGTTCAGTGAGAAAGTGAAAAAGTAATCATGTGGCTGAAGCTTTTTGTCATCGTTGTATTCGTCGCTGTTGTTTTTGGTAAGTTATAAACCTTTCTTTCTAGCATTATTCTTCTGAAACATAAGGTATCATTTGCATAGTCGAAGGTGGTTGATAGTGCGTACGCTAAATATGGCGGAAACTTCTTTCGGGTAATGTTCCGGAAACTTCTTTCGGGTAATGTTCGCCGTTTGTCTAACAATTTTGTTGCCTAGACTTCCCTCTTCGTTTTAGTTTTGCGCTTTGATTTTTACAGGCTAAGTTTTGTGCACGCATGAAAAGAGCTTAACAAACAATAAGCATACTTAAACAATCATGGCAGATCTAGAGAAGAAGGAACTTGTGTACATGCCATGCTATGAATCTTGTTCATCAGGTGTTCATCACGCGAATTTCACCCTCTAATGCTTGAGTGCTGACTGTCAGCTTAAATTTTTAAACTGCATTCTGAAGTTGGCTAAAAACCCAAGATACTACAGCCATTATCATCGCGACACGAGGCTTCTATTTCGTCATGCAATAAGCTTACACTATGATTGAGACCTTCACGTCTTGAGCTGATGGGGTGACGATTTTGTGCACGGACCACAAAATGAATTCTAGTGGCTTTTATGTTCTTTCCGAAAGTATCTGAATATGCTATTTTATCAAACCTTCCTCAAATTTTAACTTGCCCTTAAAGTTGAACAATTTGCCATGGAGTTCCTTTTCCCCATTAGCGGAAACACGCGCTCAATAACAACAGTCGTTATAAAAGATATTTGTATTTCCACTGAATATGCGCTGGCTTTTCTGTCACCGAGTTTGTGTCTAGTTGACTTTTTTATGAAAATAACTTCTTGTGAGTGGGGTTTTCATGGGGTTTTCATGTGATTTTTGGAACCCTAAGGGGTACGTGATATGTACGATGATCTGCTGTATACATTTGACAATCTTTTTTATACTGTTCAAAAGCATACAACACTAATCCACAATAAAAGTTAATTAAGGTCCTTATTTCACATACTGAGAATGTCCTTAAAAGTAAATTTTGAAGCTGAAAAGAAACATTCAACTCAAAACGTAAAGTGAGACACGTTGGAAGCATGATAAAACCAGGATCAAAGTTCGTACTCAACCATTACCAGGATTAACTAATCACACTCTGAAAAACTTTGGCCCTGAACAAACCTTGCTCATACATACATTTATACCATACCGTAGAAAATACAACCAATCAGAATGCAGGAAAACCGTTGTATATTCGTCAGTATTCCATCGAACCTTCCCATCGATCAATGCAATTCAATGGATCACACCCAACCTTCCCATCGTGTGTTGAGATTCCCGCTCATGCTGGCCTTGCTGGTCACTGTATTTTCTATGGCATGGTATAAAATAGTTGTGTAAACCTTTCTCGTGGTATACCATGGAATATCCCACTTGTTGTATTTTCTTTGCATACACACTCGCCTTAAGCCTCGTGTGTATACCAAAAATATACAAGTGACTCGTCGGATATTCCACGGTATACCACTCGAAAGCATTGTATAACTAGTATTTATACATACATGTTTTACAACTGTCTTGCACAATTTGTGATTAATGGTTCCTCATGGTTTTAATGTTCTCAGACAGTACTTTGCTGAATGACTTGTGAAATTTTGAGAACCTTCAAAAGCATTCATACCTATTGCCGTAAACACTCCTGTCTAAGCCGCACTCATAGGTAAGCCATAGCCCCGATTTGGAAGCTCAAATTTTGAAATAAAGAAAAATCAGCAGACAGTAATGTTTGAATTTTCAGTGAAAGCACCTCAAAGCTCCATAGGTAAAACAAGTACAGTTATGAATTACTGGCACTGCAGTTGTTGCAGACTTTCATTAGAATTAAGTCTTAGATAGCAAAATTTCATTTGTCAAACCTTTTTCTTTTGAGTTCACCATATCTTAAACTTAAAATTGGTTTTGGTACGATTTTACAGAAAAATCTCTTCTAAGCACTTCATGAAATTGAATTGAAATTTGTATGCTGTGAAATGATACGAACAAATGCTTAGTAGCCAAGCTTTGATATTTGGAGAGAAGTCTGGGCACCAGACTAGCGTGGGGGAGGTCGGTGGTTCAAACCCCGGTCGGACCAACACTTAGGGTCTTTAAATAATTGAGGAGATAGTGTTGCCTTTGTAATAACATCTGCAAATGGTTAGACTTTCTAGTCTTCACAGGTAAGGATGATAAACCGTAGGCCCCGTCTCACACCTCTTCATAATTGATTCTGTGGGACGTAAAAGAACCCACACACTGTTCGAAAAGGGTAGGGGACGTAGTTCCCAGTGTGGTGGTCTATCTCTCATCTGATGATTAAACGCTTGGAGATATTAGCTGCACAAGCTACTCTAAACTCTGAGGGTAAATAATGTGATGTATGTATGATGTATGGGCATTACAATGTGTTACACTAAATGTTTGGCCATTTGCCTAGCAAGCAGTCGCGAATATCTTCGTATTTTCTCTTAAAGGATCACTGTCACTGGGATTTTTGCTGTTTTTGGCTCAGTTCTGCCAAAATTACTGCCTTTTACCTGTTATCATGCAAAAATTACTCCTACAGAATCAGCAAGATGAATTCTAATAAAATCTTAGCAGGGAGAGCTAACCATGTTTTTTTTCAAATTTCAACCTATTTCCATCCTCATCTTTGATGAAATACAGGAGTTTATTGTGTCAATGCAGTACTACAGTCTTTAGCAGCAAAACAAGACCATTATTTTAAGGTTTGCACTGATGCATTGGCAGTTTTAAGCTTTTTAAAATGATAGTACAATAGCGTGACACTGCCCCTTTAAGTGGCAGTTAAACTCATCAACAATAGATGAGCTTGGGGAATGGTGCCTGAAATGAGGAAGGTGGGGCCAAGAGTCAATCCTAGCCGAACATGAAGGGTATCCATGACAACCCTGTGAGTGGCAACCACCAAACTCTTCCCTCCAAGGTGCTTGGAGAATGAAGGGCCTGCGAACAGGGTGGAAGAAGGGCCCAACCCCCCAAACTTTCAAGCACCTACTCCCACCCGAGCAAAACAAAAACAAAACCAATACATACCACACCATGGACTGACTGAAGCTAACGTCTAGCTGGGGAAGGTGGCAGCCGAGAGAGAAAGCTGCTGAGACAGTCGAGATAACGACTCCGCAGGAGTGCAAATGTATGATAAATAGGCTGAGCTTGTCCAATGTCCCAAGGCTTGAATTTGATGGTCCGGGATGCCATTCCTTGCTGCTACTGTTGCTGCTCCAATTCGAAAGCTGTGGCTAGAGAAGTTGCCTTGGATACCCGCCGACGACAATGCTGTGCAACCACGAAGTCAGTAAGGCACGGGATAATGGCTGGCCATCCCTAAACAGAAATAAGGGGCCTGGGGCATCTCCCCTCAGGGTCAAATATGCCAGCAGGGAATGAATTACGCAAAGGGGAAATTCGCCCCTGCCAATGTGCAGAAAACAGCCCTTGCAAAAAGGATCTGTTTTCGAAGCCTTGATCCGAAGACGTAAGCACGAGGGAGATGAGAGTCCACCGCAACATCTGCAACTCCCAGGTGGATGGCAGGCACATAACTCGCACGATTAGGGACAGTAAACTCTGCTGAACGGAGAAAACTGAAATAAGCTAAGTTGCACGCCACCCAAAACGTACAATGGTCGGGTGGGTTACGTCCAAGGATCGAAAAATTACAATCATGATGTCATCTGTAACGGGTAAGCGTAATGATGAAGAATCGCCTTGGGTTCTCTTGATTCCTCTAAGTACGCGTTGTAACCGTAGACAATCCACAAGAGGATCAGAAAAACCTTGCTATATCTGCATGGCGCGAACTGCTGACAAATAAACCTTGATTGTTGAGTGTTGAACAGCCAGAAAGGTGGCAAACAGGCACAAAGTCCACTCGTCGGCAGGGCAGGGGGAGCCAGACTGGTGAATTTTGCCAAGCTGAGAGTAGAATTCAAAAAAATTTTTCTGGGCAGACCGATAAGAGCTGCGCATAGATGAGGCTAACACTGCACCAGAAAGTTGTGGCATTGCACCTCTAAAGAGGAGGGATCAAGAGCTCCCAAAGCTGATGAGGGACTGGAACTGGGTAGAGTGGCGCCATGGGGCCAAGCGCCTGAATTCCTGCCAATGAAAGCGGAAAAGAGCATCAGCAATGTTGTTTATGAATGCCAGGAATATGTTGTGACGTGAAGGTAAAATTAAAGCGAGCCGCTGCAGAAAGTAAATGACAGAGGAGACACATAATACAGGGGACCTTAGATGTCCTGGAAAGTAAAATGTGAACCACAGCCTCGTTATCTGATTGGAAAAGAACATGATGCCAAAACCACTGGGAACCCCAGACGTGGTAAGCCACCAGCACAGGGAAGAGCTCCTTATAGGCAATGGATTGATCTGCTTGTGAGGGAGCCCAAGCACCACTGAACCATTCATTATTAAAGTATGCGCCAAAGCCCAGGGAGCCTGCCGCACCAGAGGTGACTTCCATGCCCATGGAGGCTGACATTCCTGGAAACAACCAAAAGCTCACACCATGCAAGGACAGTTGGATACATCCAGTTGGAATTCCGAATTTAAACGAATATGGTAATCTCGAGTACGGAAACAGCAGAGGAGATCAATCATGCGTTGCAGAAAAGTACGCCCAGGCCAGACAACCTTGGCCGCTGGTGGAGATGGCCAATCAGAGACTCCAGCTGGCGTCTGGTGCACCACCGCCTGGACTGCCAAGACTGAATCAACTCCTGCAAGATGGCAAGTTTTTCTGCTGTGAGACGGGCCGAATGTACTATAGAGTGTAACTCAATCCCCAACACTACCAAACGAGTAACGGGGCCAAAGCATTTGCCGGGATGAAGAGGAAGACCAAGTGAATGGCAGACAGCTAGCGTGGTCTGCGTGGTTTTGGGCACACTGATTGGAGCAGGACCCACCGTAAGAAAATCGTCGAGATATTGCATCAGGTCTGCAACATGATACCTATTAAAAATTATTCATTCCACCATATCCACCACCGAATTAAAAATGTATGGAGCAGAGCAGAGACCGAACAGGAGGGCCAGGTCGACAAAGAACTGGCTATGCCATTTCATCCCTAGAAGATACCAATCCTCCGGGTGAACTGCAATGTTACGATGTGCAGCCTCAACATCGAATTTAGCCATTAAGGCCCCAGGCCCATGTTTTAGAACCATGCAGATAATCTGGTCGAGTTTAATGTAATGCATGGAAAATTCATCAGGATCAATACCATCATTTACACTAGACCCCCGAGGGGAAGACAAATCCACAATAAGGTGCCACCTACCCGGTTGACCTTTCTTGGGGATAACCCCGAAACTGCTAATTTGGAGGTTGGGCAAGGGGATCGAAGAGACGGGGCCTGCAACCCGAGATCGGGCTACCTCGTTGGCCAGATAGTCGTCAATGATCTGGGGGTTCTGGAAGGCTGAAGATTTATTCCTCTTGACGGCTCTGAGTCTGCAAGCAGGTTGGAAGCCCAAATGAAAACCATGCTCAAGACCTTCGAGAACGTAATATACTGTCTGTCGATCAGGGTGCCCAGCCAAGTCTTGGGTAAATTGCAACACGTTTAGTGGGAAAACCACCAACACGGGATGAAAGGTGGGACACCCTAAATACCACAAGATCAGAAAGGAACAATGCTTGACATTGGACAACAAACACCCAATTTTAATACTAAAACAAAACCTAAGGGCGAAAAACAAGGCTAGTTACTCAGCCAACATACGCTTCCCACTATCGCCAGGCACAAAAAAAATAAAAAATCAAGAGCTAAATCGAGGCGAAACAACCCTGCATAACGAACTCGAACACAAATAGTACAAATTAAACAACCAATGGAAAAAAGAAAGCAACAAGGGGGTGCAGATAAGCCTACACTTCAAGTCAACACTGAAATAAACTAACGAGCCTAATAAACAGGAAGAAAAACAAAGTTGCAAATACGTCAGGGCAGATCAACTGCGGCGAGCCTTAGCTTGAGACACAGACCCAGAGGCACTTGGGGAACGACTGCGACATTTGGAACAGTCAGCACCATCTTTGGAGGACTGGTTGGTGCATGGCGAAGCCCGATGAAGGCCTGAACAAACGCTGCACCAATGTGTGTAACGGCAAAATGAGAACAGGGCCATGCAACGCCCCTTGTTCCACGATATGTAGTGGATGACTGACGAAGATGATCCAGGAGGCTCGGGTGACTCATTGAAGATGGCCAGCGTAGAACCACAAACAGACGAGCCAGCTGCGTGGAAATTGAAAAGCTGTACATTCATAGATGACCAGTCTGTAAGCCGAGTAGCGGTGGCATGCTCGCGGAATGCCTGGTCGTAGGCGAGCCAAACTCTGCCAGAAAAATGGCGATACGTCCACTGGATGAACAGCTGGTACTGCATTAGGTCTTTCCAGCGATGGGGGAAACTAGAGACCATAATTAGGGAGAAAATAGCAAAGGCCTCCATCCATGATGCGATATCTTCAATGCGGCGACGCTGTTTCTTGGGCTGAGAAGTCAGCACGAGATGGCCATCCAGTAACAACTGAGGTTCTGGATCCTTTTGCACCAGGTTGACTACCAACAGTTCGCTTAGGTTGACGTACTTGCTGGCCACGATCTGAGCGACAAGCTTGGCTGGAATGGGCAAAAGCTGGGGCCAACGACGAAAAGTTGGTCCAAGATAGGCAAAGGAAGCACGGCAGGACGATCTGGGACATCGCAAGTCGCACCGGTCGGCAAATTGTATGCGCTTACCAGGCTAAAAACGGACATCGACGGATTTGCAAATGTTGATACAAAGGAAGACCGTACTGTAGACATAGACAGAGTAGGCCTACCTTGTAGTGAAGGCCTGGCAACTCCAGCACCAACGGTCAAAAAAGTGTTCGTAGAACTGGACAGCCAAGGAGGAACGCCCCCTAAACATTCACTCGCTGTTGTCAAAGGAACCAATGGGCTTGAAACACTTGGAACAGGCAGGGAAGAAGCCAGCAATGAAGAAAGATTATTAGCACGTTCAGGCATCAATGCAGCCCAAACTGTTTGAGGGATCAATGAAGCAATCGCCAGAGAAATTCCAGCTTCTCCGCTGGAATCCACGGCTTGCGACGTGGAAGGCAAGCCTTCGAGCGAGCCACCAGAGTACAATGTCAAAGGAGCATTCACTGCGTCATCCTCGCCTGTTAATGGGGTTGGCATAACAGGAGCCGTTTGCAGGCTGTTGTTCTTCGCACGAGAGTCCATCACAGAAAGATACGCCACCTCCGAAGGCAAACAAAGAGAACGAAAGGAACGAGCGAATAAACTCAGCGAGCACTATCCGGTAGCGAAAACAAAACGCAGAAAGACTTGACGTCTGAAGCCAAGCTGTAAACCACATAAAGACCCCTGCGTATAGCCCTGGGCCACCCCGCATAAAGACAAAATGCTGAAGTGACTCAGGTTGCAGGCGACATTGCTGACAGCTTTCTGAAGTGAAGTGAAATTAATTGCTTGAAATAACTTTTGGAGAACAAGGTTCACTGATTAGCAGTTTTGTCGGTAAATTGTGTGGGATGTCCCGGGGGCTCAAGGGCTTATGTAACTTACAGGGCTCTCCTTGAGGTCTAGTATTTTGCGTGTGCAATCATTTGTGTTCAGTCGCATTCGTAGCCATTCTTGTGCCTTCCCTGGAAAGTATTTTTTTCTTCTAGAACTGGTCCCCCCCCCCCTTTATCTACTGAAAGAAGTCTTTCAGTGTGATGGTGCCAGGTGGTGGCTGTCCACAGGGTTGTCATGGTTACCTATGCGCATGCTTGTGGCTCCCACCTGGTTATTGGCACCTCCCCCACACTCATCTATTGGCGATGAATTTAAATGTTTATTTAGTGACATCTAGAGAAGTTTTCATGAATATTAATTAGGTCTTTGAAAACCCCAACCACAGATGGTCTCATAGATAAGCCACACCCCTTATACACAAGTGTTTATGGTAATTACAAATTGTACTCAAGGTTTAAGTTTGGAAAAAACCCACAATCCTGGTCACAATTACTAACACTCCACAAATGTGTCACACATATCACCCAACCTACTCCCCTTCCCCTCACTGCCCTCCAATGTTGATTTTCTCAACAACCATTGATTTGACGGGTTTGCTATAAGTCTGACATCAGAAGATCAACACTGAAGGGGAAGGAGGGGAAATAGGAGGCTACTGTAGCATTTCAAGAATTGTGACCTAGACTGCGGGTCCGATTGTTCGGAGCAAGTTATGTTTGCTCTTGGGCAAGTGAAAATAGAAGTTTGGTGGCCCAGTGGGCAAGTGAAATTAGCCTGAGTAGTTTTGAGAGTCTGTCTGAAATTGTCAGTTTGGTTAAATGATTATTTCCAGTCGGACTGGAAGATGAACAAAGCTGTGAGTTGACAGTATGATTAATTACTCAGGATACTGTAAGTATACCGAGTTATAAAATGTGTTAGATTTCAGTCTTTTTTTTTTCCTGTGCAGCAAAATGCACAATACAATTATGCTCCGGTGTTTTGATTGGCCAATGAACAATAGCAGGCACGTGGCGGTGTGTTCATTGGTTAAAACAAACCACATAGTCCAAAGGTCGAAAGGCTAACATCACACAACGGTTGTTTTGAGGTTATGTAAATTTATCGTGTTTTGAGTTGTGAAGCTAGATATTTTAATATGGTACAGTCTGTCCCCGTGAAAAGGTTTGCCGAGTTTTAGAAAAGGTTGGAAGCCTCGCACGTGCAGTGGTTATCAGCTTATCGATCTGAAAGATATCACAACTCGAATCTGAAGCTGTGACAGTTCTATATTTAGAGAAATCGCAAATTGGCTTAAAGTTGTTTTTGTAATGTGATACTTTCCACTTAATACGTGACTGTAAGTGAACACTCAAGGTTAAAAAATTCACTTTGACCGCCTGAATAAATTTTCCTGCATATATCTTTGTAAAGTTTTTGAAGCTAGATTTTAATACAGTACAGTTTGTCCGCGTGAAAAGGTTTGCCGAGTTTAAGAAAAGGTTGGAAGCCTCACACGTGCTGTGAGTATCGACTCAAATATAGAACGTTGTGTGTGACAGTTCTTTATTTAGAAATTCGCAAAGTTGTTTTGATGTAATTTGATCCGGATGATATCACATCTCGCAGTTCTATATTTAGAGACAAGTTTGCGAATTCTTGGTTTTCACGTGACGTCAGGAAACACTAAAATTAAACATTTAGATTTTTTACCTTCATCAGGTAAATAATATTTTAAGGATATGTCTGCTGGCTTGTTTTCAGCCAAGTAACACGCTTTGTTTTGAAAATAGAGAAATTTGAATTTTGAGCTTTTTTACATTGCGTGACATCTGGATTGCTTCTGAGAAACATGTCACATACACGGAAAAGATTCGCCTTGTGTTCAAGTTCTGAATAACTGACAGCTGACAACGAATATGGTGGCAACTCTCAAAACAGATTAACACGCTTTTCTCGTACTTGAACAAAAAGGCTTTGTGCGAACCCAAAAGCAAACCAGTAGCCGGATAGTTTTCGAGAATCAGAAAGCATGCGTCCGACTTCTGCATCACAAACGTATCCCGAGTAAACGCTCATAGAGCGTCTTGTTAAAATCCAAGCATGCTTTCAAAGAAATAGAAAGCTGAACAGCCAATACAAAATTAGAATACAAGAAAAAGAGAAAGAGAGTTTGTGAACTGGGTACTGTTTGTAATCATTGATAGACTATGACAAAGTGAGCTTACTGGTACTTAACTAGGTGAAAGATAAATGAACTACTGTAGTTAATAAGGAATTTTGTGTTCCCATTGGGCAAGTAATATTTAAGTGGATACAAGTGAAAACTGAAATTTACTGGCACACTGGGCAAGTGCTTTTCAAAATATTTTCCTGCCCTGAGGTTGTGTAGTTTACTTTATTCTACAGTAAAGATATCTTTGCCACTGACACTCTGATCAATCCTTTTTTGTAGGTGACACAACAGCAAAACTTTCATCTACCCAACCCGGTAATAAGACCACAACACCAGCAACAACAACCAAAGCTGGTAACAAGACCACAACACCAGCAACAACAACCAAAGCTGGTAACAAGACCACAACACCAGCAACAACAACCAAAGCTGGTAACAAGACCACAACACCAGCAACAACAACCAAAGCTGGTAACAAGACCACAACACCAGCAACAACTACCAAACCCAGTAATAAGACCACAACACCTGCAACAACTACCAAACCTAGTAACAAGACCACAACACCAACAACAACTAAGATCACGACTACACCCACAACCACTCCGAAACCAACAACTCCTCCTCCTCCTCCTCCACAAGGGAACTTCAGTCTGAAAGGGAAGAATGGTTATTACTGCTTATTAGCTCAGTTTGCTGCAACTTTTACTATTCAATATGTTGAGGTGTCCTTCATCACCAAAACATCAAACATCACAACGGTATGAAAAAAATTGTTACTTTTTTCAATTAATACATGTCTAGTTGTTTGTTGTGTGTGTGTCTTGTTTTTTAAAGGATGAAGTCAACCACAGCCTTTTTTTCCTACCTAAAATATATTTCATTGGGAGAATGTGCATAGGGACAGCATTGTTATTTTGAAAATTTTTTTTGTGTAATTTGTTTGACGGCAAAATCAACAACAAAATTGTACATTAATTGAAGGCCTCGGAGCATAACCATCCTATGTCGAATTTTGAGTCGTTTTTCGATTTTGCTTGGATTTGTCTGAATTTCTGCATGTGAACTGCAATTCGATGGAAACACATTGTATGGTATTTTTTTGACTGATTCATCCAGAATCCAGAAATGCATTTTTTCTTACGTACACCAAGAAACCAACCTTCCATGGGAGTGGTTTGCAAGTTGCATTACATCTTCTTTCAATCGAATTGCAGTTTACATGCAACAATTCGGGCAAATCCAGGCAAAATCGAAAAACAACCCAAAATTCGACATAGGATGGTTATGCACCGAGGCCTTCAATTGAAGTGATGCTCATTTGTATGCGTACCGTATTAATATTCATACGTGAATTATGTGAACATTTGTGAGGAGTACAACTAAAACTGGACGTGAAATGATTGACGGGTAGAAAGGATTGTTTGATAGTGTGACGTAGACTATAAATTTGGCGGTTAAAACATCGATTAAGCTCATCGGATACGAAACTTACGTGAGTGCTGGAGCTGCGGATCGCTACGTATTAACTGCATTATCGGTTTGCCTTCCCGCTTGGTGATCGAAAGACGTCATGAAAAGTCTGGAGATCCGCAAGTTCTTAACGCTTCTGAAAGAATCCAGTTAGCGTTTTCTCTGTGCTTACCAAATCACGATGAGATATTAGCGTTTTGGGGTACAGAGTAGAAGCCAGGCGGAAAAAGTCTGAAAACAACTCTCGCCTCAAAAGCGGCGCGTCGTTGCTAGTCTTGTTCCATTTCTCAAAGGTTGCGGTGTTAAAAGCTTGGAAAGCGAGAGTGGTTTTTGGACTTATAGGCGAAAAGTGTATGTTTGAAGAGTTATTGTTCTTCGCACTTGTAGCAGACAATGATCCCAGAATTCATTGCGGTCAAACAGGGCGCTGTCTGAAGTCAAAACCTCTCGCGGGGGGGCGGTGGGTTGGGGCAGATTATTACTTGTTTTCAGTCAAAACTCTACCTTATAAAATAACTTTGAAAACTGTCTAGCTGCTGCACCGAGGTTTCCATTGTTCATTAATTTTGAAGAGCGCATTTTTTGAAACCACTCGTGACATGAAATCCCAGCTTGCTTTTACTGTTAGCCGTGAAATAGTTGGTCGAACTTCGGAAACGCTACCGAAAATTCATTCGGCACGAAGTGAAGTCTGCCCGTTTTCGATGAGTATCTTGAACACAATCCATGGAAAAGTTGCATTGGCGCGCACGGCAAACATTCAAAGCAATACTAAGCGGTACTCCTCGCGATTCGTCTGTGTGAATCAGACTACGTAAACAACGGATGATAACGTGAACGACAAACAAACAAAAACAAAACGGAAAAAAAACCGCTTGTACGGGATTCGAACCCACAACCTCTGCGAAACCGGTGAATTGCCGTAACATCCGCGCTTGTTGGTTCGTGACATATCCGTGACTGATGAACAAGTGAGAATGAATATTTGGTAAACACGCTGCCGAATTTGAACACATAAATCACTTTTGCGTTGATCGCCTCGGTTTTTTGCTTCTATGGAGGCTAATAAACTACAGCAAAAAGTATTCTCACGCGAGATAAACATTTGTGCGCGACTACAGTCATTGTGATGAGACAATCCATCATGCGTGATAAAGGGATTGAATTTCATGTAATTTTTTTTACGTTTTGGAGCCAAGTTAATTTCACAAAAGAGTTAAGTATTTCTGTCAAATTCTTGCACTGTCGTCATGTATGTTCATTTTTATAAGATTTTCATTCCATTGTTTTCCACTTGACGATGAAAATGAATCCATCAAAAACGTTTCAACTGACGAAACCACGCGCAAGTTTTAATTTACTACGCAACACAACATTCTGAGTAAACGAAACATGACGGAAAACAGCGTACTCTTAGGACTCTTAATTTTTGCCCTAGAACATCTGATTAACTCAAATTTTTGCTGTTGTTCGCCAATAGGAGTTGTCTTGGCAAAAAGTTTCTTCAAGTCAAAACAGCCGTCTTTAATATTTTGTGATTTTTCAGCCATCGGCAAGCTTTTTGCGCACTGATTTAGAATCAACCGAGGTTTTTGTACGCTGGATTTAAGATGTACGCTGTATTTAAGACAAACAACCGACTTAAGTGCTGTGTTATATCGGCCAAAGCCTTTCCGAAAGAACTTAGAGTCAACCAAGGCAACTAGGCGCTGTTTTCGACTCGGACGAACCCTTAAGTCAAGCTGATTCAGACTAAAACAACCGCGCTTTAACACTAGCGTTGACGTTAACATCAACACTAACCCTAACCATGTCCCTAACCCTATCCCTAGCCCTAGCCGACGCTCTAGCCCTAATGTTAAGTCCAACCTAAACCCAACAATAACCCTGAATCTCTTCGGAGTGAGTGCTGTTTTCAGGTCGGACAAAATCTTTGCGCGCTGACCTGAGATTAACCAAGGCTGCTGTGTGCTGTTTTTTTTAAGTCAACCACGAATATTGTGCACTGTTTTCGTGCCAAGCGAGCTTGTCGAGTGTTATGATTAAGCAAAAACGACACATTGCGCATTACGTCTAACTGAACAGAAACGTTCTGTGTTCTCTTAAATCGGTTACGAGCATTTGGCGCTTAGTCTTTCACGCAAAGAATACCCTTGGGCATTGTTAATTAGCATACTCCACCAGAGATATGAAGGCCTCGGAGCATAACCATCCTATGTCGAATTTTGAGTCGTTTTTCGATTTTGCTTGGATTTGTCTGAATTTCTGCATGTGAACTGCAATTCGATGGAAACACATTGTATGGTATTTTTTTGACTGATTCATCCAGAATCCAGAAATGCATTTTTTCTTACGTACACCAAGAAACCAACCTTCCATGGGAGTGGTTTGCAAGTTGCATTACATCTTCTTTCAATCGAATTGCAGTTTACATGCAACAATTCGGGCAAATCCAGGCAAAATCGAAAAACAACCCAAAATTCGACATAGGATGGTTATGCACCGAGGCCTTCAATTGCGATGTATTACTACTTACAATTACTTATTTTGAAGTATTATCAGAGGGGATGGGCATGTTTATTTGAGGAATGCTGTCACTCTGAAAGAATAGTTTACATATTGCATTTGATCCCAGGGCTTGTTCATGTGAAAGCTGATTAATGGTAACTGTAACATTGTAATTACCGTATTTATTTCCACTATTTAAGCTGTTGAGTACTGCGGCCAAGGGTGACCATTAAAAATCAAAACTGAAAAGTCGAAAGTGAGTTTCCACTTGCTATTGACAATTACCCACTTCTTAGTTTTGAAGTTGCCACTTGCAAGTTAAGATTTGCGACTTGCGACTTGCTGTTTACCACTTGCGATTTGAGACTTGTGACTTATTGATTACGACTTGCGACTTACGATAACCCACTTCTTAGTTTTGAAGTTGCCACTTGCTAGTTGGGATTTACGATTTGCGAGTTGTTATTTGCCACTTGCGAATTATTATTTATGACTTGCGACTTGCCGTTTGCCACTTGCGAGTTGAGACTTGTGACTTGCGACTTGTTGATTACCACTTATGAGTTATGATGTTCCACTTACGACTTAGACTTAGACCACCCCTCCTCTCCCCTTCAATTTCTTTGATAACTGAGAAAACACTACAGTAGCCTGGCACTATGGCATTTCAACCGTGGGTAATGGCGGATGAAGGTAATCGGTGAATATTTATTGTAAAGTTACAACAGTTTGCAGTATCTGCTTAGCTTTATCACCATTTCTTTGTTCTGTTTATCATCAGATCTCAAGGTGGCAATCGAAAAATTAGTTCGAGACAACAATTCTACCCACATTATTTTGAAATATCTGGAGATGAGGAATTTCAACAAAAAGCAGAGGTTAGTTGAATTTTTGTGCTGTCGGGAATACCCATCTCTTTTTCCTTTTTTTTTTTTTCCGCTTCATAAGCGAAGATTCTAGATGTGTTGTATTTAAATGGAGGCAAATAAAAATTGAAGTTTGCTGTTTTGTAAGTGTTTCCTTTTCGATTTCAAAATTATACAAACAATTAAAATGAACCAGGTATATTAAATTTAATATTGAAAGTTTGCTCAGAACAGTGTTCTGTAAGTGATAATTTTTTCAATTCTAGAACATTCCAAACATTCTGGCCGGATAATGAAATAAAGCGCTATGAATGCAGTCTTCTTTCACAAGATGTAGTTGAATGGTACAATCATGGTTTCCCTGCTAGCAGAGGCCTGACTTTTCCTTGTATTCAGTGTGGCTCTGCTATGGGTCTTTGATTAAGCCGCTGTCCATGGTC
>JAEMWC010000371.1:247500-327500 GCA_016490735.1 Pachyseris speciosa
GTTATCTGTTTGGTGGAGGGTAGTTCACCTTGTGCTTTCGGCATCGATTAATGAGTGCACTCGGATTTTCGTAACTAAAATGTGGCCTAACAGATTCGCAATGGGGAAATTGTAGCCCCTGAGGTTTTCAGAAAGGTCATAATTGAAGGGCTCGGGGCAAGAACGTCCTCCCGGTTTTTGGTCGATTTTCGATGTGCTCAATAGAAACTGAGATTTGGCATGTGGACTTCATTCCAGTTAAAAAACATTGCTCTGTATTTGTTTTGGCTGATTTCCTCTTCGTTTTCGAGAAATAATGTATGCAAAAAACCCAAGTCAGCTCATTCCCTTGCGTATTAATATTCATGCGCGAATTGAATTACCTTTAGGGCACGTGAAATGATTGACGCTTGGAAAGTATTGTTTGATAGTGTGACGTAGACTATACATTTGGCGGTTAAAACATCGATTTAAGTTTCATTGATAGGAAACTTACGTGGCTGTGAGGTGTCGATTGCTAGCTAAATTTAATCGAAATTCGCCAGCCTGGTGTTCGAACGGACGTCATTTAAGTCTGTCGATCGGCAAGTCAGACACTTCTGAAAGAAGCCAGTGGTGTTTCTCTGTGCATGCCAGACGCTGGAACAAATCGGCATTTCGCAGTACAGAGTACTGAGCCAGGCGAGACAGTCTGAAAGCAACTCTCATCTTAAAAGCGGCCCGCAGTTGAGAGTCTTGGCCCATTTGCCAAAGGTTGCCGGGCTAGAAATTCGGAAAGGAGAGTTGTTTTTTGACTTAGGCGAAAAATATCGGATGTTTGAAGACGTGTTGCGCACGCTTGAAAGGATGTTTTTATGCCCACAATTCAATGCGACCACAGAGGGCGCTGTCTCCTTGAAAATTTCTCGCGAGGACTGGAAATGAATATTCGCTTGGCTGCGGTGAGAAAATTTTCACTTCGGAGCGGGAACATTACAGAGAATTCACCTAAGAGTGGGAAATCGGCAAGACGAGCAGTCAGTCCGTTTTTGATGAGCTGAGTATCTTGCAAACAGTGCATTTTCCATCGGTTTTCATTTCTAAATGGCACTTTCAGAATAGTAAGTTTTGTGTGGTTTTGGCGGTTGAGAAACGTTGGCAATGGATTCATTTTCATCGTCAAATGGAAAATATGGAACGAAAATGGTATTAAAATCAAAGTAAATGACGACAGGTCAAGACTTTGGACAACATACTTAACTAGTTCTGAAGATATTCTTTAGCTTCAAACTGCCGAAAATTTGCATACCCGGTATATATGAAATTTGATCGCACACAATGGGCTGTCACACGACTCGCGTGAAAATAATTTTAATTGTTTATCTGGGGTGAAAATGCTTTTTGCTGTTAATCTCGCGTGAAAATTCTTTTTGATGATGTTTACAAGACTCCATATAATCGAACTAACTGAGGTACTCGATGCAAAAGTGATTTATATGTTAAAATACGCCATCATGTTTATCTTTACGTGTGTTCACATAAGCAGACAGAGGACGCTGTCACCTTGTCACGTCATTTGTGCTTTGAATATTTGCTGCGTGCGGCAAAGAAAGTTTTCCTTGCACTGGCTTTCCAAGATACTCAGCTCATCGAAAACGGAGTGAGTGCTCGTCCTGCCGATTTTCCCACTCTTAGATGAATTCTCTGTAATGTTCCCGCTCCGAAGTGAAAATTTTCCCACCGCAGCCAAGCGAATATTCATTTCCAGCCCTCACAAGAACTTTTCAAGGAGACAGCGCCCTCTGTGGTCGCATTGAATTGTGGGCATAAAAACATCCTTTCAAGCGTGCGCAACACGTCTTCAAACATCCGATATTTTTCGCCTAAGTCAAAAAACAACTCTCCTTTCCGAATTTCTAGCACAGCAACCTTTGGCAAATGGGCCAAGACTCTCAACTGCGGGCCGCTTTTAAGATGAGAGTTGCTTTCAGACTGTCCCGCCTGGCTCAGTACTCTGTACTGCGAAATGCCGATTTGTTCCAGCATCTGGCATGCACAGAGAAACACCACTGGCTTCTTTCAGAAGTGTCTGACTTGCCGATCGACAGACTTAAATGACGTCCGTTCGAACACCAGGCTGGCGAGTTTCGATTAAATTTAGCTAGCAATCGACACCTCACAGCCACGTAAGTTTCCTATCAATGAAACTTAAATCGATGTTTTAACCGCCAAATGTATAGTCTACGTCACACTATCAAACAATACTTTCCAAGCATCAATCATTTCATGTGCCCTAAAGGTAATTCAATTCGCGCATGAATATTAATACGCAAGGGAATGAGCTGACTTGGGTTTTTTGCATATGTTATTTCTCGAAAACGAAGAGGAAATCAGCCAAAACAAATACAGAGCAATGTTTTTTAACTGGAATGAAGTCCACATGCCAAATCTCAGTTTCTATTGAGCACATCGAAAATCGACCAAAAACCGGGAGGACGTTCTTGCCTCGAGCCCTTCAATTGCTGTTTTTGGCAGTCGAAAAACGTCACCTAGCATTTTCGAAAAGAAAATTGTTCCGTAGAAAGTTTGTGTAAAGTTCATTTCAGCTTGCATTTTCTCAAAGGAAGATTTTGTTCTCTAACATTTTCAGGCAATTACAACTTCAGCTAGGAAATCCGAACAGATGAAATTCTTCTAGCTAACGAAAACATCGCTTTAAACAGACTTCAAACACCATAAGGTACTGAAAAGAGCCTTTCTACAGCTTTTGGTTGATTTGGGTCGTTGGGTACCCTTCTGAAATGCCACTAAGACCACTAATCTGAACGTGTTTTGAGCGTCCGATAATGGCTTGTCATGTCCGATAATAAATTCCTTGACCTACTCACTTTTCAATAAATTTATTTTGAAATAATTCCTCTGAAGTGGAATTAACATGGCCTAATAATTGATTTGGATCCTAAATTTTTGGTGTGAGAAAAATTGAAATGATCTTTCTTCATTCTGCGTGAAACTGACCAACGTAAGGTGTCTGATAATACTTAATATGTTGGGAGACTTGTTGTTTCAAACTAATTCTTCGATTGGCACCTTGAGATCTGATGATAACCAGAAAAAAGCTAGAAATGGTGATAAAGCTAAGAAGACACTCCAAATTGATGAAACTTTACAATGTTCACCGATGACCTTCTTCCGCCATTCCTCATGGCTTGTCTTGAAATGCCCTAGTGCCAGGCTACTGTAGTGTTTTCTCGGTTATCAAAGAAATTGAGGGGGAGGGAGGGGTGGTCTAAATTCAAGTCGAAAGTCTTAACTCGTAAGTGGTAATCAACAAGTGGCAAGTGACAAGTGGTGCTTGCAAGTAGTAAGCAACAAGTCGCAAGTCACAAGTCTCAACTCGCAAGTGGTAAACGGCAAGTCGTAAATCATAACTCACAAGTGGCAAATAACAACTCGCAAGTTGTAAACCCCAACTAGCAAGTGGCAACTTCAAAACTAAGAAGTGGGTAATTGTAAGTCGCAAGTCGTAAGTGGTAATCAACAAGTTGTAAGTTACAAGTTTTAACTCGCAAGTGGTAAACAGCAAGTTGCAAGTTGTAAATCCCAACTTGCAAGAGGCAACTTCAAAAATAAGAAGTGGGTAATTGTCAATGGCAAGTGGAAAGTCACTTTCGACTTTTCAGTGTTGATTTTTAATGGCCACCCTCGGCCGCGGTAGTTGAGTGTTCCCTGGAGCCTTTTCTGTTGATTTACAGTTCCAAAAAGCTGTGTTTTCCTTATGAAAATGGTGCACTTCTATCTTGAAAATTTGTGCATGAAAGACATGGCAGCCTTTTCGAACTGAAATAAAATCTTCTGTGCGGTTGACTAAATTCTTTCCCTCTAGCACTCCCTACGACACTTAATATATGTGACCCGATTTGTGAAAAGGGGGCTAAAGGTGATAAAAACGAAAACGCGTCTTTAGGCGTTTTAACGAAAACGAGTTAAAACACTGTTTAAATGCTTTTGAAAAACGTTTAAATGCCGTTTTTAAAAAATTCAAACACAAAGCGTGTTTAATGCTGGAAAACAACTTTCAAATTAAATGCATGGCTCAAGAAGATTGCAAAACTATGTTTAAGGCATTTATGTGATACAAGCTTGGCATCAACATGATGTACAAAGTCAGTTAAACACATAACTTTATCTCATCGCATTACAAGATTTAATATAAAATTCTATGAATAAACTTAACCAGGTCCAAGGAGAGAAGAAGAACAACTTCATGAATCGTACATCGCCGGCCGCTTGCTGCGGCTAAAAATTGTTTACATTGAGAAAAGAGCTCGCAAAGAAAACCTCTGTAGAAAGAGGTGGCCATGGAGAAACGTAAAATCTTGTAAGTTTTAGTTTGTTCAAGGATTCAGTGAGAAAAAAGGGACCTCATATTCTTTGGAGATCAACTTTTGAACGATTGAAAAGTACAAAGGACAAATTATACAAAGGTCGCTTTTGACATTTTGGCGGGTGTCATATTTCAAACAAATTAGCATTTTCGGATCCCAGACAAACCCACATCGGAATGAAAACGAGAGAGCAACAAAAATAGGACTGAATTTCTGACAGAAAAGACGAAATAGTACAGTTTTATTGCTAATATTAAAGCAATAACACATACTGATTCGCCAATTTAAGCGGACATTGAAATGTCGACCAATCTTGGCTATAAATATCTCAGATTGCGAAAGAGATAATTGACTACATTTGTAATTGAATTTCTGTGCTATTCGTTTCACATGTGAAAATTGTAAGCTTTAGTATTTTAGCACTTGGAAATGTTTCTCCATGCTGTTAGATTGAAAACTAACCGCATTTCATTCTGTGAGTGAAGGCGAAGCCTTTCCAGGGTATTTTTAGAACAGAATATTGAATTTCATTCCAGCATGGACTATGCAATTGTAATATCTTGCACTGAAACTTTTGCCAAATGCACCCCAGCTATTTAAAAAAAGTCTTTTTAAGTGTAATTACCATTGACTGAAGATGTTTGGGACAGCAGCAAAAACCACTGGAGGAAGGACAAACTTTTGTCTTCTTGAAAACAGTACATTAGTTTGCAGATGTCAGAACAAACTTGAAACCTTCCAACATCGCGTTACGCAATCATTTGAAAGACATCTTTGTTCGCATTTTATAACCTGCCGAACCACCAGTATGTGAGAAAAAAATTCAAGTTTCTTTTCGCCCAACTGAGAAAAGCATGGCTCGCTAGTTTTTGTTTTGCAATGAATTTTCTAGGGCACGCGTACAACTTGTTCCTCGACCGCACTTGTCTTACCTTTTACCACTGAAAGTTGTCATTGTTTCTTATGTCTGTTTGCGATTGCATTCCCAAAGAAAACTGCGGTGAAATTTAAAAGTTTGGCCGTAAGAAGAGATTAACTGGGATGCTAATAAGATTTATGTCCGTCAAGGTAATTTACAAACAACTATTTTATCTTTGTTCAAACAAAACCGAGAATATGGCCTCCGCATTCACATCTGCAACTCTTTAAGTGTCTCTCTTGTTAACACGTAAACTTTCCAGAGGGGTTGGGGGGTGTTTAACATGATTCTGGAAATTCCAGAGGGGTGGGGGGATTATCAGTCTCTTGAAAAAAAGGGAAAATCCTGGGAGGTGGGAGTCTTAACCGAAATTCCCTCCGTGGTGGGGGTATGGATATTTTCTGGAAACACACAATACTGTAAAATTCATCTTACTGATGTAGCTGGTCCAGATGTTAGCAGAGATTGTAAAAAATCCTTCAAGTATCTGCACCAGGTTTGGATCTGGTACAATGAGAAAATGGCCTTCTTACTGTTAAGTTTTATAGTGTTAACATATTGACTTTCTCTTTCACCAGCAAAGAACTCATAGTGAGTGGCTTAACAGAACAACTGAGCATAATGCTAACGTTACGGGAGACTGTGGTGTAAACGAGAATAATGCCGAACTGGTAATTACATGGCCCAAGAACAATCCATTTTACAAGCTAACCATAAGTTTTGACAAGGTTGTGGCGGCAGCTGTATCAGGCAAAATGAACAGTTGGTCAGTGAACAACATGACTTTCAAGGCCAAGTTAACGGATAACCCAGATATCAAAAATACCTCGGGTAAGTGGTCATTTCTCTTAAGTTCAATGTTTTAGTTCCGGTTGGCTTCATAGTTTGGGGCGACCTGCACCATTTGCAACACCTCACAAGATTGGTTCAAAACAACAATAAACAAAGAATTAAAACAATGGAACCTAGCCATAAAACAATAGAGGTGCAACTGATAAAGATCCAGTGAAATTAGAGGTTTCAAAGAGGTGCAGGCCTACCCCATAGTTAACCTGTGATGTTTCTGCAGACAAGATGCTCTGCTGTTATTTAGGTGAGAGTAGAGTGGTTCATTGTAGATGTCCTTTGTATTCCATCCAGAGGCAGTAGTTAGTTACAATTCAGCAGAAAGGATTAGTGGTAGCAACATTCCTATTCAGGCAGCACTAATCATCAGACCTGCATTTAACTGGCATCATGCTTTGGGTAGTGGGGTTAAATTTGTCATTAGAAGTTAGAACTTCCTTTGAGTTGGCTAACTACTAACCTGCCCAGATTAGCAGCTACTACCTGGGGGCCAGTCCAGTCCATCATAAGATGTGATTATAATACTCAAAGTTATTTCATGATAGGGATCCTGTAGTGTGTTAGCATCCCATTAAGGGGGACTAGTAATCCTCATACCCACCTTATGCTGGGTATCCTGTTATTTACTTTAACAGTGCTGCTCAATTGTAACTTGCCACCCTTTCATGAAAGATGAATCACATTGATCACTACAAGGCTCTCATGGCATGCCAAACCAAAAATTACAAATATTGTAGCTTACAATAAATGCTTGCAGTATGGTAAACTGATAAATCTAACCATTTTGGTCTGATCTTAATCAGAACAAGAGGCCATTTTGGCCTTCGCTCGGCCTTCTAAGAGGCATTCGTTCACCTACACAGTTGTAAATATTATGATAAAGTTTATACTTGGCATTTGAGTAGAAAAAGAGCCGTTTAAGACTGCAAAATTACATGGTTCTAAATTCCATAACTTTGTGTATATTAACTATAGAAACAAAATTTTTGGTTCTCTTTAAAGCTGAATTTGTCCACTTTATGGAAAAAATTGTTGTTGCAGTCATCTGACAAACAAAGCGAAAATTTTGAACGCGGCAATTTCCTAATTCTCTTGTTTACAAGTGCAGTTTTAGACACGCTTTATCAAGCTTTAAGATCATGCAGGAGGTTGATTCCTCTGATCTTGGTGGAATAATAGAATTACATCATGATTGTCGGTTCATAGTTTTATCTATATTAACGCTAGAAACATAATTTTTGCTTCCCCTTAAAGCTGAAATTGCCCATGTTATAGGAAAATAATTGTTGATTCAGTTATTTGATAAACAAAGTGAAAATTTTGAACAGGGCAATTCGCAATTACTCTTGTTTACTAATGCCAATTTCAACACGCTGGATTTGGTGACACGCAAAAATTTTTAACTTGCCTTTGAAACGGAAATTAGAAATGATTTTCGGTGCTACATGCTGCCAAATTTCCATATTTACTAGCAAACGTTTGAACGAGTTTTTAATAAGCCATGAAAGTAACGCTATGAGACAGCAAAATTATCTGGCACTCTAAAATTTTATAACTTTGTCATATTAATGCTAGAAACAACTTTCAGTTCTCCTTCCCATTTTTGGAAAAATAATTGTGCTTTCATGGCCATCCGATAAACAAAGCGTAAATTTCAAACGTGGAAATTCGTTAATTCTCCTGTTTACAATTTCCTGGTATTTTGGACATACTTAAAGAGCTGACTTGGTGACACGCAAAAATTTTTAGCTCACATGGCAAACATCTTGACCCTCCCTCTGAAAATCCTTCGAGGCTTTGAACTTGCAAACATTCGTATAGACACTTCTCTTAACTTATTAGTTCAGACCTCAAAAACAAAAGGTGAATCAACAAATAATCCAGCACGCAGTATTCTTGTTGTTTTGAAAAATTTACATAACTTCAAAAACAACTGACGCGTGATGTGATGCTTGCGTAACTCTCCGTGTCTGTTTTTTTTAGCGCTTGCGCAGAAACGCTGGAAGTGAGCTTTGTGGATGAAACTCCACAAAGAAAAAGAATAGACGGTATTTTTAACCTTGGGCACTCAACGAAGCCCGAGTAAAAAGAAAATTTCTCATTGCTGATGGTATTCAAACCCGTGACTTTCTAAATTACTTGTGGGAGTGATCTGCAAAATAATAGGGTATGGGGAACCCATGGTGAGCAAAGTCATTCAGCTGAGATTGTAAGCCATCAGGTTTGAACCAAGGCATTAGACCTATGAACATTATTATTTACATTGCAGAGGTACTCAAATATAGGGTCATAAGTTTGGAAACTATTTTAACCCTTTAACCCCTAAAGGGGTCTCCCTTTGACGAGTAAAATTGACTGGCGTTAGACAGAGTAAAATCGACAAGTCACTCTTAGGGAGGAAAGGGTTAAGGGAGATGGTTTTTAAACCCTTTAACCCTTAAGGGGTCTCCCTTCGACGACTAAAATTGACTGGCGTTAGACAGAGTAAAATCGACAAGTCACTCTTAGGAAGTAAAGGGATAAAACAAACAGGACCCTGTAAGGCTGACTTCTGGATTTGTTGCTTATAAACTTAGATGAACCTTAGAAATGTTAACCAAATGCAGTTAACCAAAAAGGAATGTTCTTTTTAACCCAAGTGAAAGATCCATATGTCATCAGTATTTACAATGGTGCAGAAGGTGCCCCTCATGGCCAATTTGGTGAGAACTATTTCTGCAAAGGTGATACACCTTTCCCCTTGAAGAACAATAAGGGGAAGAAGTTTAAAGTGGAGTCAATGTTTGAGGATCTGAGGATTGAACCATTCACCAACAAAACGGAAGGCAATGACTTTGGCAAAGGTGAGTAATAACAACCTCAGGTGAATTAGTCTGAAGATATGGTACAAGTTCATTCAGCAACTTCATTGCTAAATAGCTGCTAGGTTACCAAATAATCATTTTATATTGTTCATTCACCTGGCAGTTTTTAATGTTTGTGTTTGGAATTTTTTTTTCCTTTTGAGTGTGAGCTTCAGCAATAAAGAGAAAATCTTGTCCAAAGAGCATCTTTATTTGAAGACGTGGGAAATGGAGAAGCTGTGAAGGGATACTTTAGAAGTTGATTTATCTTCTAAAGCTTAAATAAAATTTTAAAAAAAACTTACTGTTAAGAGGAGGACCCAAAGTTTAATATACCATTCAGAGAACTGAGACCTGTTGCCATCTTGAAGTTTTGTCTTTCAAAGTCAAGCTTTGGTGTTGGGATTGCAGCTTAAATATGAATGTGAAAATTTGGTTTATCAACAGAGTTGAAAATGTAAAATGGCCACCATAAAGCGATTCAGATATCTGATGTTTCGAGTGTTAGCCCTTCATCAGAACGAATCGAGGAATTGTGGGTTATGCATGGTTTGTATACAACCCACAATTCCTTGATTCATCCGATGAGAGCTAACACTCGAAACATCAACTTTTTGAATCTCTTTACCGTGGTCAATTTACATTATCAACTCCACTGATAAACCAAATTTTAGTGTTTCACTCCCCCACCGACACAGCACTACAGTTTCTTTAGAAACTAACTCCCTTTATTATTTTTGAATGTCTGACTCACCCATTTGTTTCTTTGTATTTCTAGGTAGCTTTCATTTGAATGGTCACACTTAGAGATTTTAATCACACACAGTCAAAGATTAGAAACCACCTTAACCCAGGTTTGACATTATGAAATTTTCATTGTACATCAAATGCAACTATTTGTCCCCAATTTGGTTTTCCTTCAGATACTGTGGAGTGCTACAACGATAACCCAACAAACAAGCCAACAAAAGGATCCGATAGTGACATTGTCCCAATAGCTGTTGGGTGTGCCTTGGCTGGTCTTGTGCTCATTGTACTTATTGCTTATGTCATTGGCCGACGCAAAAGTCACAGTGGTTATGAAAAGGTTTAAAGGAGCAACAAGTTAAACAGGAATTAAATCACCCTGCCTGGTGATTGAACTTTTTGGGGGGGTTTTTGGCATTGTTATGTGCCTTATGAAATACAGTGGAATTATGTTTCCCACTGCTTCAAAATGGGTTGCTTTACCACAGTATCCTAAGGACAATGACTTCAATTAACAGTGCTGATGTCTAACACATTCTAACCAGCTCATATAGTGCTACTTGTCCAATGACATGGCTCTTAGTGGGATTCTTAGGTTGTTGACTTTGTTTTGGGCATCAGCCTTGATTTTGACGTAGTGATAGGAAGTGATAGTATGTATGACCACAGATCAGCTTGGGAAATTCTACTGTAATTCAGGTGCTTGTCGGGTTTAACATCAAATTCCTCTCAGTTTTTCCTTTATTTTCTGAAACGTTTTTGCAGCAGCTGTTGTTGTTGCTCTGATGGTTCCTTTCCCAGCATTACATTTTTCATTTGTCTTCTTTCTACTTAAGACTGAGCATCTTATTGTGAAGGCCTTCATCTGCATGAACTCCATAAAAAGTTTGTTTTGCAATGACTTGTGTAGAGAACCGGGCTAGGTTTTCGTAAAGCTTTAAATGAATCTGTTTGCTCATTCAGCGTGAAAAGTTGTTTATCTTTTGGACTTTTAATCACAGGTTAGTGCAGTATTTATACTTGTTGTTTCTTGTGCCACTCTCAGGCACTTTCAAAGTGAACCTGACTTGTTGTGACTCATTGCAATTGACATGCTGGGTTTCTGGATGTGACAGTAATGACATTGAAAAATTGCAATAGGTAAAGATTTGTTAGATGTGTAGTTATGGATTTTTTGAGCCTTTTTTTAATAATTTGCAAGTGACAGTAGGATGAGTTAATGTAATTTTACTGTGTGACAGTTTGATGTAACTTTCCACTGAATCATCACCTCTTTCTTTTGTGATCCCAGTAAACCCCAGCATCAATATGGATGTTCTCCCCACAGCTCTAAAATTAGAATTCCTCTGGTGATAATAACCTTTTGTCCATGGCCTCTGTTTTTGATCCAGTTGTGACATTGTGAGGAAAATTAGTTTGCTGAGTCAATTAGTTCTCTCGCAATTTAGTCACCTCCATCCACATCTTAATGACCAAATTGTGAGACAAATTATTAGATTAGCCATCATTTGTAACCACAGTGACTAACACCTTTTGTAAAACAATAAAAGCATTAAACAAAATTTTCCCAAATGGCAACTGTTTTGGTCATTGTATTTTGTGTTTGTTGTTATACATTTCTTTATTTATTTGTTTGTTAGCAGAGCAGCTTTCAGTACCATATGTACTGAAAACATGCATCCCCAGTTGAACCACTTCTGGAGAATACTTCTGCATTTAAATAAAATGCCATCCTGAAATGAGTGCCTCCACCCACTTTGCGCACTTTTTAAAGCACTTGACTTCTATGTAGGATGTCAAGGGACTCTATGGTAAGTTAGTAAACGGAGGAGAATGGGCCTGTTGCACGTGACGTATCACTTCCGCTTCTACCAGGAACTTTTGAGCAGGTTGCATTACGCTGAGGTTGCGCCAGTTTTGAGAAATCTTTTGGTGTCAGTTTGTCCCCGTGTTTGCTGTTCTCTGGTAATCATGGCTGTCGTCTTCCGTTCTTTTGCTATTTGTGTGCTTTATACAGGTAAGAGCATTCGTTTCTTATTTCTGTCGAAATCCAATGACACTTTCACAAGCGCAATCTTTCCACGTTGGAACAAGCTACTGCAACTCAATTCAAAGTGCAAGCTTTTGGTTTTGGTGAAGGAAATTGCTCATAGACATCAGAAAAAGAATGACAGCGTTTATCGTTAATTATTATTTCTTAAGCGTTTCCATTTTTACTAAAGCAAACGAATTGAAATAAATCATTACATGTACGACTGCGATTACCATTTTTCAACACGCAATGAAACCTCGTTTTCGGTTTTTGCTCAACTGCCAAACGACGAATAAAAACAAGAATTTTCGATCAGTTTTTTGTACTCTTAGTTAAATCACGGCCATGTCAAGCTCGTCCTTACGGGCAAAAAATGGAATTAACTGAGGGATGTCGAGGCTTTGCACAATTTGCTTATCAAAGCCAGCTCATATTACAATTAATTCACATGCAATATGCTCTGAACAATAATTTAAGGTTTATGCTTTCCAGGGACTTTAATAAGACTTTGAAAATTTAAGTGAGTGTTAGTAACCCTGGAACGCAGCTGACATACGTCTACAATCGTGGACAACACAATCAGTACCACCTTTTGTTTTCAACACTTTCATCCGTATTAGTGCCACGCAGTATTTTTGAACTTTTGTTCATCATTTATCTACAACACAATCAGTGCATGTTTCACTTTGAATGCCTTCTAAGGGGTGGCTTGGTGTCCCTTTGTCGCTCGTTTACGGCTCTGTCTGTTGCCAATTTTGGTTAGGGACAAATGACACTGTCACAAAAAAAACAGTAAGGAATTAAAAGTGAATTGTCACTGCCACAAACTGCCATGAATTTTCTGCCAATTTCTGTGTATTGTTGGTGGTTTGGGAGAGGACTGTTTCATGTTTTTAGAGCCATGTTGCTTGTCGCTTCTGCCCCTTGAAAAGCCCTCACATGAATGCCTTCATGAATGCTAAGTCAATGTTGTCAAACTTCATGGTATTTCTTTGGAGCTTAAGTTCTTGCAGATTACATGCTTCATGCTTGAATGCTAATTATGTGGAAATTGGATTTGAATGCTTGTATATTTGGATGGTCCTTTGAATTTTTTGTTTTTCTCTTCACTTCCTGCTTGTTTGGGGCAAATACAAGGTTAAAAACATAAAGGCAAATGAGTGTTGGAAAGGTTTTATTAAAAGTTAGAAACAGATTTCCATTACTAATTTTGGAAGAAGAGACATGCAAATTATGAAACCTGTCAAATTATCACATGTCTGATGCATGTAGCCAGGTGTTGATCCAATGAAAATTCAGCTTTTTGACAATTGAATGTCATTTTCATCTTTGCCTTCTCATTTCCATGCATATATTTTTAAATTAATTATCATACCAAAGAGCAACTTATTTTTCCTTCAACTTCTGTTTGAATGTCATTGTCAACTTACACATGAAACAAACCTTTTAAATATTTTTCTCTTACAATGAGAACTGCATTTGAATCTGTGATATTTCTAAATGGTCTGAATTAAAGCAGCTGTGTAGAAAGTAACAATGATTTTGATTTTGCAAGACATTTTTCAGGCAATCATTGATCATTTTCAGTAAACAGTTTTTTTTCCATTTACACTGATAATACAATAAGAATTATTTAAAATTTAAAACTACAATGGCATTACAGCAATGGAAAATACAATAATATCTAATCAATAGAATATTGTTTGTGCAAATATGCACAGTAATAGGAAAGTAAGTAAAGTGATTGATGAAGAAAAATTAAATTACAGTAATATATATATATTGAATAAATGTTTGAAAGAAAATTTGCCCTGAGCGGGATTTGAACCCACGTCCCCCCGTAAAGTAGTTGGGTGTGATGACCACTACACCATCAGGACAACCATGCTGGAAACACGGCAATCAAAGATGTGATTTACGTGATCGCAGACGTGGTATCCCGGGAAATTTTACTTTCAAGGTGATAAGGCAGGGAAAGCCTATAATTAATTAATTTAATTTAATTAATTGAAATAAGCCTGTATCCGTAATTGGATCCTCCTTTGTTATCCGCTAAGTTGACTTCGGTCGTGGAGTTATAGGCTTCCCTGCCTTATCACCTTGAAAGTAAAATTTCCCGGGATACCACGTCTGCGATCATGTAAATCACATCTTCGATTGCCGTGTTGCCAGCATGGTTGTCCTGATAGTGTAGTGGTCATCACACCCGACTAGTATACGGGGGGATGTGGGTTCAAATCCCGCTTAGGGCAAATTTTCTTTCAAACATTTATTCAATTAAAATATGATTATTTGGGGTGGATAAGCGCTTCCTGAGCCAACAAAAGATGCAGAACCAAAAGGATCACTGATGATTCACAGTCCTGATTCGGCGAATAATAAAAGCCAGTTAAAAAGAGACCGAAAATGGACAACTTTTGGTTAAAAAAAGGATAAAAATATGAAAATTTATGAATAAAAAACGTTTCAGTCTCTCGGCCTTCATCAGTTACCCAGGTAACTGACGAAGGTCAGTGGTTGATATATATATATATATATATATAGCGAAGCCTAAAAGTGTAGCTCCACGATTATAGTTGCTTTTATCATTTGTATTATATTATTAAGATAGTTATTGTGATGCACTTTTGTTCATATTTAGATGTAAAAGGTGCAATATAAGTATTGAACATTGTTATTATTATTATTATTATTACATTTTTTTACAGTCATAAAGCAACTTTGCATGGCTTTCTTAGGGAAAATTTTGTGTCCAAAAAATTGAGCAGCAGTAGGGAAAACGAAGAGTCTTAACCATCCAGATGAACTATTCGATATCAAACGTTTGAAACAAAAAACAATCATCCTTGAGTCCAAACTATTTTCAAATGAAAGCATAAATGAATTCAAAGCGGATCAAAAACAAAACATTCCAAGAAAACAAAGTACAATGCGTACATTTTTCGAAGATTCTTGGAGAAGGTGGAAAAATTAGATGAGTAACAAATATATCTTGTATCAAGCTAAAAAGATTGCAAAGCAATTTTGACATAAATGTCTGCAGAAAAGACAGAAAGGAGACTGCACCTGATCGTTTAGAGCAGTCAACAAGAATTGACCACAGTTCAAAACCACAAAACAACAAAATATTGTTAGAAAATAAAACGGGCTGACAAAATACGATGTGTAACGTTTCTTCAAAGATTCTTGAGGAAGGTGGAGGAATTAGACAAGTAACAAATATATCTCGTAGTAAACTGGAATGTCCATAGAAAAGACAAAGATGTAAAACTAACCTGGTAGTTTAATTAAGTCAGACATAGAGTTAGCAATCACTTGGAATGCAAGCTGAATAATAGTGCCATTTCACACAATATCTTTCCTTGGCTATAAAGCAGACACAAACCTCTAAAGTGGCTTGATTTTCTTACACTTCCTCTTCATGCCCACCAAGGAAGCTTTTTCAATTAATGATTCTCTGCAGCAAAACATCATCCAGTTACAATGAAGACAGCAGTTGCTAAACCACATGAGCTTCTCCCTTGCAGAGCCATCCAAGATAAAATTATCAAAGCCAGCCAACACATTTCTCTTTTTTTAACATTCAAACACTGATGCTTACCGGTTCAAACAGAAAAAACTCGAGATTAATCGAGTTAAACGTCAAATTCATTGTTTACAGTCTTTGGACAGAGATCTGTAAAAAACAATAACTTTTTCAAATGAAGCATGCGTGCAGCGCACTAGTTTTTGACATTTTGTTGACAGCTTTCTGACAACTTCCTGTCAAATTTTGAGACGTGCATGTATTTGATCAGCTTTTTCTGAGCTTGAGTTTCTGCCTTCAATTTAAGTTAACTAATAAATAATTTCCCGCAGACAAATACACTGTAAAATTACCAGAGCCAGCCAAAGTATCTAAACGCTGATTCTTACCGGTTCAAAAAAAAAACTGACAATTAATTAAGCTAGATGGTGAAACTTTGTCATTAACAGTCTTTGGAAAAAGCGAAGCATTTAGTGCACTAGTTTTTGGTGCTAGCTTTTGACATATTCTTGACAGCTTTTTGACAACTTTCTTTCAGATTTCGAGACATGTAGATGCATTTTTTTCGGTGCCCCCCCCCCCCCCCCCTTCCCTCTCGAGTTTGAATTGCTGCCTTCAAGATAATGTAAACTTTAAAAAGACAATGCCAATAACGCTAAAAGGTCATAAGTATCTTCTCTTGTTGTCTTCACTTTGTTATTTTTCCCCTAATTTCCTGCCAAAATGGGAGGGAAAAAAGGTTATCTCGAGGGTGGCTTTTCATATCGCATATATGGAGGGGCAGACATACGTACGGTCGGTCATTCCGTCAGTTGGTTGGTCGTACAGTGATCAAAACCAAATTTTCTCGAACAGGTAGGTTACCATATTTTCTTACCAATGGTGCTCCGTGCACACTTCAGCGCACAGAGCTCCCCTATTAATGGAGCTAAAACTAGAGATAAACATTGGCATGAATTAAATAAGCTACTAAAACACTAGTTCCTTTGCTGAATGCTTAAATTTTCTTGTTATGTAATGTTTAATAAATGAGCGGGAGTGTTTTATCAAGTTTAAAACACAAGGCACAGCGGAGTGTTTTAGGACTTGACAAAACACGAATTGCGAATTTATTGAACGGCTTAAAAAGCTTTACTGCACATCTATCCATTCTTACACTAAAATTTAGATTTGGGGTTATTTTGGACTAGAAAATCGGAAGTAAAATTTAGCTGTGTCTTTATCAGGTATAAAGACACTCATTAAAAATTAATTTCTTTTGTATTTCCTTCATGAATTATTAATAAGTTTTTAATGTGTTGTAGTTCTTGTTGCATGGTCAAAGGCTACAGCTCAGTATGGGACAACTGTAAACGTGATTGTCACACCATCTCACAAAAGGTCCATGACACCGTCAGTCAACACGAGTGTCACACCATCTCATAACATGACCATGACACTTTTGCTCAACACAACTGTCACACCTTCTCATAACATGACAGTTACTCCTTCACACAACATGACTGTCACGCCATCTCATAACATGACAGTTACCCCTTCACACAACATGACTGTCACTCCATCTCATAACATGACTGTCACGCCATCTCACATGACAGTTACACCTTCACACAACATGACTATCGTGCCACACAACAGTACTGTCACACCATCTCATAATATGACCATCATGCCATCATCAGCACACACTGTAATGCCAACAACTTCTGTACATCCTACAACTGGACCATCTCGACAATGGGGCAACTTTTCTGTCAAGGATAAAAACAACAAATCATGCCTGATAGCTAACATGGGAGCGACATTTAATGTCATGATTGATTCAAAGGTATGTACACAGAGATTACTATCGTTGAACTTATATGAGGGGTGAAAGTACAGTTGACTGTGTCACATCCCAGTCATAATGACAAAGTGATAACACAGGATGGTAGATTACACCTCCCATCGTTAAATGTAGAACAGTTGGACTTAATCTAGCAAAACCCTTTTAGGCCTCGAGGTCTCAGTCTGATTAAGCATAGTTAGGGTTAATTCAGTGCAGCAATGTATCATGTCCTTATGGTGGTGCATCCACACATTCCACATCTTGTATTCCATCATTCCACCGTTCTGTACAATGGGACATACTGGTCAGAGAAATTCTGAGAACTGCATGGAATCTTTTAAGCAAACAAACAGCTAAGTGCAAATAAAAAGCAATTTAGCATACAATGTAATAGTGTTATGGTAGAAAATTAATTATTTTCAGCAATGAACCACAAAAAAACTATGATTTTCTTTTGACATAACGTGGTAAAAGGCTGATAACTGCCAGAGACAGAGAGAGAAAAACTTACAACATATTAATTTTGTACAATAATTGATTTCCTTCCAAGAGAGATAGAGCAATTGGAGGGCTCAGAGCATAAACTGCCCATGTGTAATTTTAGGTCGTTTTTCGAATTTGCTCGGAAATGAAACAAAAATCAGGGAATAAAAGTATTGGACAATGTTTTTGAATCGAATTGCTTGCAAGTCACATGCAAAAATTTCTTTCATTTCCAAGGAAAATCGAAAAACGACCTAAAACTACACATAGGCAGTTTATGCTCTCAGCCCTTCAATTTTTCAATTGAGTGTCGAAAGTAATCCTCATTTTGCTTTGGTCTTGCATTTCTTTGCTCTGTGATTGGCCAGGAAAACTTGCACCACTTTCTCAGCCAATGAGAAGCAAAACCAAAACCAAAACCAATCATGACTTGCACACACATATTTTTCTGCACTTTGCACCAGCTGCATACATTCGTATTCTGATTGACTCATTGCATTGCTTACTTCTGTTGTGATTGATCAGAGTACATAATTGCTTTGGTTAATTGGCTTTACGACACTCAATTGAAAAGTACTCTATGTTGAAAGCAATGTGTATCATTACAAAAGTAGAGGTTATATGTGGATGTCCGTGTGTATTATTTTTCAGGAATTCAAGGTCGAACTGCCGGTCAATGCTTCTGCAAGTGGTGAATGTGCAAATGCTACCAGTGAAAAAGCACCGTATATTACCCTCCAGTGGGATACGTCAGAGGGATCTTACAACTTCACCATGCATTTTGGTACATATGAAATGGAAAGTGAAGATATGAATGCTCCTTCCCACCAACACTGGGCAGCAGAAAATTTGACATTCTCATTGATGAACAAAACTGACATTGGAGGCACTGGTAGGTCAACTTTTCTCTGGTTTATACCCATATCTGAATGCAAATCTTGTTTAATTTATTTTCTTTGTATAATTTTATCAAAAATTTAAACCAAGGATAAAATTAAACCAAAACACCTACAGCCAGTAATGCATAGTAGCCTTCAATAGGCTATGTTAAGTGGCAGGATTGGCACTGCCAAGGTTAGGGGCCGTATAACATAACATTGAGATGTTGAAGATGTGATAATGTTGCATCATCTTTACGTCACAAATTTAATACAAATTTAATACTAATACATTTGTCTCTCTTGCTTTGACTTACACATATTTTTCTCCCCTTTTTCTTCGCTTTTTTTTATTATCATCTGTAATATCTGATTTGTAATAGAATTAATTTGGCACGCCACGACTAGCGTTTTTGGCTAACTGTGTGGCAAGAAATTGAAGGCCTAGGTGCATAACCAACCTATGTCAAATTTTGGGTCAATTTTTTATTTTGCCTGGATTTGTCCAAATTGTTGCATGTAAACTATAATTTCATTGAAAGAAGATATATGAGGAGAAAGTGCTGCCCTTGTAATGATATCTGCAAGTGTTTAGACTTTCTAGTCTTCTCAGATAAGGATGATAAACCATAGGCCCCGTCCCCCCAACTCTTCATAATTGATTCTGTGTGACGTTAAAGAACCCATGCACTGTTCGAAAAGAGTAGGGGACGTAGACCCCGGTGTGGTGGTCTATCTCTACTAGAATGTGGTTACGGGGGAGGGATTTGCAGTTACGGGCCTACAGTAATTGGCGCATGCTGTTGTAGTGTCCCTGCCAGGTCTCTGGTGAAGCTAATAAAATAAAATTAAAAAAATAATGCAATTTGCAAACCACTCTCATGGAAGGTTGGTTTCTTTGTGTGCACAAGAAAAAACACATTTTTTGCACACATTATATCTCTTAATTCTCCAAAATGACAAAATGAAAAACAATCGGTGAAAAAATACCTGACAATGTTTTTCAATTGAATAGCAGTTCACATGCAGAAATTCAGACAAATCTGAGCAAAATCAAAAAACGACCCAAAATTCGACATAGGATGGTTATGCATCAAGGCCTTCAATTGTACAGCCAATATTATGAAATAAATGTCTTGTCTTGTCTTGTCTTGTCTTGTCTTGAGACAATAAGTAGTCTGTGTGCCAAAGTTACAGTGCAACGACTTCAACTGGGGCCACCCAAGGTTTTTTAACCAATCAGTGACAGACTCGTTAACAAAGAATTTCGTCTTTGTGGTTTTCAAAGCCAATGAAATTCAATCCTAAATTTAACTTGGCGGTGGGAACAGACGCGTCTACAGATCCAAAATGTCACCAACAAAAATTATATTTTGAGACGGCCACGAAAACTCACCTTTCGAAAGTTATAAACAATTTGAAAGCAAGAAATGCCCTTTATTCCAACCAACGAACCCCCTAAAAAAGTGGAAGCCGGCAAAATTAATGTGAATCTTGTGAAATCTACGACGAATATGTCAGCAATTAAAAACATACTAACGGTCACTTTGTAATGATTGGCTTACGCAAACCACATAGGCGTTGAAAAAAATATTGGGCCAATTTTGTCTTGGATTTCAATCGCTCAGACATCTTTCACTATCGATTCAAATTCTTTCGACAAAAGGCTGCTGTGGTAATCAAATTCCATTTATTGACTAAAACTGTGCACACAGACGAAAAATCAAATGGGGCTGCTTCGAAGTATTTAGTGATAAATTTTGAATCTGCCGTGTCTGTTCCCACAGTGGAAAAATACAAGTTAAATTTAGGATTGGATTTGATTGGCTTTGAAAACCGCAAGTCAAAATTCTTTGTTAAGAAATCACCTTTTCATTAGTTAAAAAACCTCGGGTGGCCCTGGTTGAAGTCGTTGCACTGTAAGTGATTTTAGAAATTTCAATTATAGCACTAAATGATAATGTACTCCCTTTCTGCAGCAAACTCTTCCATTACACTTTTGTCACAAACCAGTGACTTCATATTTAAACCTGACAGCTGTTTTCCTCTTATTTTTTACAGCATCAATCCATAAATTTCAGTCCAGTAAAGGGCCCTTGACACAGTTGTCAGCCAAGCTTGGTTCGTCTTTTGAATGCACAACCCATTCAACTGATGTCCCATTGAAGGTTGTCAATTCCTCTGAGTCAGTGAATGTGTCATTAAGCAACATTGAGTTTCAACCCTTTGAAGTACAAGATGGACATCTTAGTAAACGTAAGGACAGATTACTTATGTCAGAACAGTTTGATCTGGTAAACCATTGGTGCTTTCCATTTGAATGGAAAAACTGGGGAGAATTTCCAGTTATAAGGAACAGGGCAATTCTCCTCAGTCAAAATGGAATGGAGCAAGCATGTTCCTTTTACACTGAGTTACTCCTTTTATTTACTGGGTGCTAGCAAAAACACCATCAGTTTGTGCGTCAAGGAGCATGGAACTAGTGGGACGCCACAGATGGTACACAATTTTTCAATCATTCTGGCAAAAAGGAGGAAAGAGGAATGCCTCAGAACATATTCCTTCTTTTCAAAGAATTTCCATTGGAAAAAAGCAGCGGGTATAAAGTACAGATCACATTCCACAAGTCAACATTCAGGTCACCTGGCTACGGATAAATATAGAAGCCCAAAAGTGTCTCCTAGCCCTAAATCACTATCTAAAATTTTCTTATAGATTGAGGAGAGACTGTTTGGCTTAGGTACCAATCAATAAAACAGTGACCTGTCACCTGTGACTTGTAGAATGTGACCTGTAGTTTATACTTGACTTTAGACCAGTCTGTTCCATTTGATTTACAACCAGGTTTTCCATATAAAAGGAAAGTGACCCATTTAAGCCTGGTATCACCATCCAGATTTTTCTCACTTTGCTTTCTTATTTTCCATGCTACTAGTTGGGAGGTTCTGCTTTTTAAAAGCATCAAGGCATTTAATATTTGAGCAGATACAGTAGGCAAGAGAATAACAAAGCATACCCAAACAAGAACATGCATTGAGCTGTGGCACAGAGTCATGATTCTGCACAGCTTCAAGAATACCTCATTTGCTCTTTGCACCTCCTAGAAACAGATTTTGCCGTTTTTGCGACTTTTTAAACCTTTATTTTGACTATTTTTAGGCTGTAAAAGTTATGGAATCTAAACATCATTGGTCCCACGACTGAGCTAGTAATTAAGGGGCATGGGTCTACTCCTGGTCTTATGACAAAAACTGCTTTACATGCATGTTTACAAAGACTTACCGCAATGCAAATCAATTTGTGACATCATACCAGGAATAGACCCAGGGATGTAGATAATAGCCGGGAGCCAGGAAAATTACCCGGCTGTGAGCGTGATTTTTCCAGCTGTAAAAGTGAGTAGCCACCTCAGAAAGGGCTTACTCTCTCTCCTAAATGTTTCCAAAGAAATTTTAGCAATTTTTTTTCTACTTACACCTTCGTTTCTCTTTTACTTCAACTGATATGATTGTAAACACTCCATTTTGTTGAGTTAGAACGATCGCATTGAGTTTCTGTTTGCAGGCTCTACCCATTGTGTCAGCCGTATTTATACTTCATGTATACCAAATAATGAATGCCAAATCTCTAATTCCTGGTGGAAAAGATCGGGGCTTGACAAAACTCGCTTGATATGTCAGGGAAGAGGGCAAAGAAAAGTGATTCTGAGGTCGCTGGAATAAGGAAATTTTTTAAACCGGCCAAAAACCTCCATCAGTCACACGACAGAATCGAGACAAAACATCAAGAGCACATGCACAACCACTTCTACATCTGCTCCTGAACAATCTTCACATCCACATCAAGAGCCAGTGCAGACAACAGTGTCATCTACTATCACAGACGTGCAAGGTAAAGAAAAAATTGTTGCTGCCTTCAACAGTTGCTCATTGTTGCACAACTACTACTTGTGTAAATTAAGTGATTGTTGCTCGATCTCGCCAAAGGACACGCTGCAAGCAGGAAAGGGGAAATTCTCCCACAGCTGGTTAACTACCAAGGATGTTAGTTTTGATAAAACCTCTGGGTTGTGGTGGCTGGTTTACGAAGAAAACAAGGGGATGTTCTGCCTGCTCTGTCGTAAGCAAAATCTTAAAGGCAGTCGCAGCAAGTCCGATGTCTGGAACGTAACACCATCTATACGACTATGCCATGAAGCAGTACAAGATCATTTTTCAACGAGCCAACACAAAGAAGCCATAAAGCTTGAAATGTTGCATCGGATTTCAACATTTCAAAAACAAGTGAACGAAAAGAATGAGGACCTTTACTGCTATTAATTGGTTGACCAAGGAAGAAATTCCAAATCAGAAGTTGATTTCCCTCCTTAGTATCCTCGAAAATCATGGAGTGAGTGAGCTGAAGTACTTTCAGCATAGATCCAGACCATCTGTGTGTGAAATGTTTATCACTCTCAGAGAGAGCATACAAGAAATCATTCTTAGAAGAATTAGACGGGCCAAGAGTTTTGGAATCCTTGCAGATGAAGCTGCTGATGTGGCTGTTTTGCAGCAGTTGATTATCTTCATAAAGTATGTTAACCCAGAAGTAGGTGAGACTGAAACAGGATCCCTGCTGACCAGGTGCATACTTGACCCTCGAGGTGCGAATACTGAGGTCATCTCTGGTGAAATCTTGGATGTCCTGAAAGAATGCGACTTAGAAATCAGAAATCTTAAGTCATTTGTCAGTGATAGCGCAAGTGTAATGACTGGGCAACATAATGGTGTTGCAGCACAGTTAAGAAGAGTCAACAAGGTGATGCTAAACTTCCACTGTATCTGCCACAGGTTGGCCCTTGCATGTGCAGACACCGGGGACAGCATTAAGTACATAAAGGAAGTGGAAACTATTTTGAAGGAAACATGGAAATTCTTTGAGAACTCTCCAAAACGCACCAGTATTTTCATGAAGGTTCAAACAGAACTTCAAAACTTAGCCTTGACAGACAAGGCTAAAAAAATTGTGTCAAAAAAAATTAGGAAGGCTTGCCGTACCCATTGGTTGTCATTGGAACAGAGTGTCAACAGTGTGTTTCAGACATACATTGCTTTGCTTCACACATTTCAAGAGCTGGAAAAAGATGCCCTTGCCCTGGGCCTGCTAAAGAAGATGAAAACAGTTAAATTGGTGGGAACTATTTATATCCTCAAGGAGGTTTTGCCTAGTCTTTCCACATTAAGCAAGTCATTCCAGTCTGGAGCCCTAAACTTCTCTCATGTTGGACCGGCAATTGAACACACTCAAGCAAGCCTTGAAGAGATTAAGAGTAAACAGTCACGTCTTAAGAAGCTTGAAGGGGACATCAAACACAACGGAAGATTAGGAAGCCTAGACTTGGCCCTCTCAGACAGTGACAAGCAAATTCTAGGCAACCTTCTTTCTGCCTATGTATCTGAACTGAAGAAGAACATAACCAGTCACTTCAATGATTGCTTGCCAGTCCTGACCTCATTCTCCATCTTCAGTCCTGTAGCTTTGCCAAAGCCCAGCTCACATGAATTCAAGGAATATGGCAAGAAAGAGATAACGACCCAAGCCAATCACTTTTTTCAGGAAGAGGAGCCTGGAGAGAAAGAAGTCAGGAAAGCCCAACTTGAAGCTGAATGGGAGAAATTCAAGTTTGACCTGTACTCATGGAAAAGTGTCCTACCTCCACCTGCAAATGAGCGATCCCATGAGAGTGAAAAAACCACAATGCGAGTCACAAGTAAAGAAGATAATGGAAAGAGCTCTTCAACGCCATTGGAGTGGGCTTTGCAGAGAGTAATGAAAATGAAATCTGAATGTGGATTTTTCTATCTGCTTATTGTTGAGCTTGCCGAAGTTGCACTCTCTGCACCGATAACCAATGCATGGCCAGAAAGGGGTGCCAGTGCCGTTAAACGAATCAAGGCAAGACTCAGAAACAGACTGAAAAATGACATGCTGAATACGTTACTTCAGGTATTGATCAATAATGGCCCACCTCTTGCAACTGCAGAAGCCAAAGCAGTAATCAAGACAGCAGTTACTAACTGGCTGCAGAAGAAAAATCGAAGACTGCAGAGGCCTCCCGTCTCAATCAACTAAGACACCACTTCAACAGCTACCCAGAAACCAGTTTTGGTGGACCAAGGGACCCAATCTGATTTTCCTTATTCCTCTTTGACTGCAGAACAAATCAGATGCGCTACAGAGCAACTGGAACAGGAGGTGTCCGTAGCAAAGGAGGCCTTCTTCTTGCCCGACCAGGAATCAGACAATGACAGTGCATGGGACAGTATGAGTGATACTGAAGATGACTAACTGGATACTACCCTTCAAAGTGGTTACTTTTTGTCCAACGTCAACCTCTGTTTGAAATGTAAAGTCACGCAATTTATCACAGTCGTTCACTTTTCCTAAGCCAGACAGTGCTTGGATATAATTACTTATCCTACTTACATAGTGATTAATTCCACATGAATAGATATTTCTAATTATATTCAATTATGAATCAGTAGCTTGTTGAAACCTTTCATAAAGTTTAGTATTATCAATGTGAAAGCAGGCAATTTTGTAACCATAACATGCTCAGTTCTAGAATATTATTTGATTGCTCAGTCAGCTTATTGATCATTCACTGCTTCACTGATTATATTCCATATTCGACTGTAGTTACATTTAACGTCTGCGTCGCAAGTGGAGGTTGGGTGCTCAGGGACCTGGGGGCTGGTACCGCCAACCCAAACCCAGGTCTGTAGAGCACCCCATAAGCCTGCCATACCTGCAACCCAGCCACGAGCCCCGCCCACCACACCAGGCCCCAAACCAAGCACCCGTCACACTGAACTAGGAGTTCAGTGAAAGAAACAAAATGAATAAATAATAATGATAGTAATAATAAAATAAGAAGAAGAAGAAGAAAACTAAAGGGAGGGGAAATACTCGAAAACACACGAGCTGCAACGCCCCGTATGCAGAGCAAGTAAAAACTACCAGCATGTGGAAAAGGTGCACACATAAAATAAACAGGACCGCCGCTGACCACTGGACTGCCTGAAGACGTCAGACATAAGCCAGAAAGGCTAACAGCAAATGCAAATGCAAATGCCATGCCATGCCAATAAACTGAGCAAAGACTTGCTCCTAGACATTAACTAGGTTTTGCATTTAACCCAATTTAACGTCTGCATCGCAAGTGGAGGTTGGGTGCTCAGGGGCCTGGGGGCTGGTACGCCGACCCAAACCCAGGTCGGTAGAACACCCCATAAGCCTGCTGTACCCGCAACCCAGCCACGAGCCCCACCCACCATGCTGAAGGACCTCCAGGCAACAACCCAGAGAAATGGGGGCTCGTGGCCACTGAGCCACAGCCCCAAGGGGGCCCAAACCTGATGCACCCAACTCCAAATGAAGTGACATAAAAAATACCACCTGCTAAACCAACTGATAAACACCCGAGTAAGAACATCTGAACTGTTGAGTGGATGTAACGTTTGTAGGCACCACTAAGCCACTGGCCGAAGGACTTGAAAGAAATGATCTGGGATTCCCGGGGAAGCTGCAGTAGTGCCAGCACCAATCTGTCAGCTGTGACCCGAGTAAGAACCATGATAACCATCGGAGTGTAAAAGAGATTGGACCAAACAAGACAACCACTGCCTAGTAAAAAGACACAAAATAGCCAGAGAGCTACCCAAGGCGATCACCAGGCAAATAACTTTGTTCCCCCGGTCCAAGTAGATGACACAGCCCACGGAAAATGCACTGGTCAGTTGTAGAGGACTTGATGTGAACACTGAAGCATGTACATACGTACATACATTTATTGCAACTCTGTGCGCAACATTTCCACTAAGGAGCGCATTCAGTAGGCGGAGCCTAAAGGCATTCACACTCTCAGCTGCTTTCAAGACCTTTGGGAGGTTATTCCACAATTTGCATCCACAATATGTGAATGCACGTTGCCCAGAGGACAGGCGGCATCGTGGGATGTGGAGCAGATTACATGATCTTGTTTCCCTACTATGAATACGAGATTGTGGAACAAACATGTTAGCCAGATATTCAGGAACTAAATTATTTACACATTTAAATACCATTACAGCATCGTTTAAATAAAGTCTCTCCTAACAGTGAGCCAATTAAGAGATTTTATGCCTTGGGAAATGTGGTCAAATTTCTTAAGACCTAATACGATATGGGCAGCGAAATTCTGCACTAGCTGAAGCTTTTTTGTATTTCTTTGACATGTGTTGGCCCATACAGTTGAACAATAATACATTGTACTAAAAACAAAAGTGTTCATCAAAAGTAAAAGAGTTTTCCTGTCCAAAAGGTGTTTAATCCTGCTGATCTGTACTAGTTTGAAACAGTTAGAAGTAGTTTTAGCAATATGATGGCTATATGTTAAGGACTGGTTGATGTAGACTCCAAGGTCCTTTGCCACAGGGACTGGTGTTATTTCCTTTCCCAAGAGTGAAATTGACGTTGGAGGCAACTGCCGCAGTAGTTGTGGAACACCAACTAGTAAGATTTTAGTTTTAGCTGGGTTTATTAGAAGGGAATTCTGACAGCACCATCGGCAGATTTCTCTCAAATCTTCATTCAAATAACTGAATACGCAAGCAATGTCAGTTGAGCGAAAGGATAGGTATAGTGTACAGTCATCGATGTAGCACACAGACTTGCAGTGGGCTGGAATGGAGAAGAGATCATTTACATAGATGGTAAATAACACGGGCCCCAAGATAGAACCCTGAGGAACTCCATATCTAAGAGGGAGTGAGTCTGAGATAGCATCCCCAATGCGCACTCTCTGGCTACGACCAGACAAGTAATTATGAAACCACTCCAAGCTCGATACTGTCGAATGCCTCAGACATGTCTACTAGCACGACAACGGACACTTCACTCTTATCAATGGCCTTGAGAAAATCATCTGTTACATGTAAGAGAGTGGTTTCCGTCAAGTGACATTTTCGATTACCGCTCTGATTTTTAGATAGCTTCTTGTTGGTGGTTATGTAGTCAATGAACTGACGGTGAGCTAATCTCAGACACCGTAGATAGTATTGGCAGTAATGAGATGGGCCAGTGATAACAGGGATCTTCGGGGTTGCCAGGAATAACTTCAGCCATTTTCCATATTTTCGGGAAACAATTAGTTCTAAATGAGTTATTCATAATGCTTGTAATAATTGGTGCTATGACTGGCAAACAGTCCTTGAGGATCTTGTCACAACCTGGTGCTTTGTTGGAAGAGAAGCCCTTAATTACACCTTCAACATCTTTCTCCAGTATGGGGTGAAATCGAAATAAGTCAGGGCAATCATCAGGCGTTCGCAAAAGGGTTGGCATAGCGGGATTGATATGATAATTATGTACACAAGCAAGGTCATAAGCTTCCTGAGCTGCTGAACTTCCAAAAGATGTAAAATATTCATTAAATCTATTAGCCAAGGAAACTGGATTGTAAGGAATAATAGGGCGGCTTTTGCACTTCTTTGGCAGACAGTTGTTAATGATCTTCCAAATTGCATTTGTAATAGCTGAGATCTCACATAAGCTTTTTCTGCAATTCATAGTTCATGCTTGACTTCCTGTCTGAAGAAACGATATGCGTTCCATTGAAGACGGTCATTTGATTTAATGGCTCTCTGGTGCCATTGATCCCGGGTCTTCATTAGCTGGTGAATTTCAGCTGAAACAAATGGGTTTGGTCTTGACTTGATTTTTACTCGCTTTAAAGGGGCGTGATCATCTAAAATATCAGTAAATAACCCATTGAACGTCTCCACTTGGTCATCAAAATCGTCAAACATGGATATCATATGAAAAGGTACAAGTGACAGATCCTCACAGAATTGTTTTGCATTGTAATTAGCATAACTCCTGATGGTAACATAGGAGGGCTTGAGTTGAGGGGTCTTCAACGTTGTTAATACTAGGTAAACAAGATGGTGATCGCTTACTGAGCAGGCAAGCATGTCGCTGAGGCTGAATGGCTGAATTGAATGTTGAAATAAAGGTCCGCAGTGAGGTAGCCTCAGGGCTAGAAGCTAAAAGATTGCAATTTAGGTCACCAAGAATGACAACATTTAAGTCCAGGAGTAATGCATCTGTGAGGCTATTTGCAAGAGATTCAAAGCACGTGGTTGGTGTTTGTAGAGGTCAATATGTGTTGCAGATCAAAAACGATTTGTACTTTCTGCATTGAACTCTTAGCCAAAGTTGTTGAAAGCTATCGTCGCAGGCAGATGATAAATTCTCGAGCACAGTAATCTTGAGGTTTGACTTGGGGTAGATGCACAAGCCACCTCCAGCTTTATGTTGTCCACGATCCTGTCTGAAAAGTTGATAACCAGAGATCTCGAGGCTTGCTTCTTTCCAGATACGGTGAAGATATCAAAGCCATTTTGCAATATGGTATCTTTAACAAGACAGAAATTCTCTCTTGATTTCAAGGACTGGACATTCAAGTGAGCGACATGTAGGATCCACCAACGCATTAGCCTGCACGTCACTAACACCACTGAGGTGGATACCAGGGTCAAACGTAGAATTAGTGATGAACTTGCCTGCGTGTAAAAGCCAAAGAACCTGAACAAGACACGGTCCTGGGATGTGAGGACTAACATGTGCTGAATAACCTGCAAGAGATTAATCATAATAGGAGAGGAACCCTGTACATGCCTATAGCCTGCAGTACACACTCCAGCAGCAGACAGTTGAGCAAGGGATCAGGTAAACCACTGTAATGTGAAGGGACCACACTACACTGAGGTACCCCATGATGGATAAGTGGTGGACATTGTCAGCCAGAAGCGATGCAAAACGGAAGAGTGACTGTTGATCAGCTGGCAAAAGAGCACCCTCTGGACTCAAATGGCCATCCTATCACCGAAAACAGACCTAGCGATGTTGGGATGATATGTGAAAATGATGTGTAGATGGGGGAAGGCCCTGGGCGAGGACAAAGGAATCTCGCTGTAAACTCGCAAATAGCGCTAACCACCAATGGCTGAAGTCACACAAACTGCATGTAGGACAAAACACTCCCTACAGTCTCGCAAACCACAGAAGGGAGACCAAACACCCTAGGCAGGACACGCAGAGCCACAAAAATCAAAATATATAGAATAAATAATAATAATAAAATAACCCACTCACCGCAAATATATGCTAATAAATACCACTAACCGCATATAGCTTAACAGTCCTGCAAACTGCATAAGGAATACAAACACCCTTGACAGAACACGCAAATCCTCTAACAAAAAACCCCTAACCGACCAAGTGACAATGCTCCTAGTAGTAACTAAAGTTAAATAGCATTAACTAAATTAATACTAACACGCAACAAAAACCACCAACCACACACCGCCACAGTCCTGCAAAAACGCATTGGGAATACAAACACCCCAGACAGGACACGCAAAAAACCCAAACAAAACCGCCAACTGCTCACCACAAACAATATGCAATAAAACACTGCCAAGAACACACCACTACCATCCTGCACAACACATAAGGGATACAAACACCCTAGACAGGACACACAAATCCACTACAAAACGCTAACCACTCACCGCAAAAAACACGTAACAAACACCGCCAACCACACACCACCACAGTCCTGCAAAAACACATTGGGGATACAAACACCCCAGACAGGACACGCAAATCCACTAAAAAATGCTAACCACTCACCGCAAAAAACCATGCAACAAAACCCTGCCAATCGCACACTGCCACAGCCTGCAAAACGCATTGGGGATACAAACACCCCAGACAGGACACGCAAATCCGCTAAAAAACACTAACCACTCACCACAAAAAACCATGCAACAAAACACTGCCAACCGCACTGCTACAGTCCTGCAAAATGCATAGGGGATACAAATACCCCAGACAAGACACGCAAAAAAACGCTAACAAACCGCTCACCACAAAAAACAAACACGCAACCAAAACACCGCCAACTGCATATAGCTACAGTCCTGCAAAAATGCATAAGGGATACAAACACCTCAGACAGGACACGCAAATCCTCTAACAAAAAACCGCTAACAGACCAACTGAGAATGCCCCTAGTAGTAACTAAAGTAAACTGCATTAACTAAATTAATATTAAATAAATAAAAAATAACCATACCGCCAAAACATGCAAATAAATACAGCTTGCCATTGAAGCATAGAATGCTAAAGACTAGTTAGGATGGACAGGAGAATAAACTATAGAATGCAAGCGGTCAATGGAAGAAAACACTAAACAGACCAAACTGCCAATGCTCCTAGTAGTGAAAAAACATGCCAATAAAAACAGGAAAAAACACCCTAAGACATGAATCCACGAAAAACTGCTAACCGCTCCCAAGACAAATGTGGTGGTGACACTTGTACCCTCTGCCCAAAGGATCCCAGGGGTTAATCAGCTAGGGTTGGGATGACCTGGGGTTTGATCAGGTTATCTACTCCGGTTACATTTTTAGGCCACTGCATAGACATTGTCTGAGACTAAAGATTACTTCATGTCCTTGGGAGGCTGCACGTGTTTTACAGAACCTGTTGCCTTCAAGTTGTTTGCCGACCAAGACGAGCTTGGGAATTCCCTTGTCCACAGATAAACCAAGACAAACCATAGCACTTGACTCCAGGACTGTCATGGGAAAAAGCCTTTGTTCTTTTTTATGTATCTGTAGTGATTCCCCATGCGCAGATCCACTAAGGGAAACGAGGTTACACACAAAACCATGACTTCCCGTGGCTAAATTACCACTTTTTCGTGGGTAAAAACGTCCAGTAGAACCAACTTAAGTATGCTTATAACAGGACATGCAAATCCGCAGAAAAACTGCCAACCGCTAGTCGCACAAATGTATGGTAATAAATACTGCGAATCGTTAAAGACAGGACATGCAAACCGCCAGCTGCTAGTTGCACAAAATGTGCACTAAAAAATACCACTATCATAAAGGTTTATTAAAATAAAATGTATAGAAATATTAACTGCTTACGACAGGATACGCAAATCCACTAAGCTAATCGCACAAAATGTACACTAACAAATACCCCTAACCGCTACAGACAGGACATGCAAACTCACTAGAAACCATAAACCGCTAAAGGCACAATGTATGCTAATAAATACTGCTAAGGACATGCAAATCCGCAAAAAAAAAAGAAAACAAAAGCAAAAAATTTTCTCTACCAAATACTTACCACTAACCGCCAGAGGTCCACGAAAATCCCCGAAGCTGGCCAAACTAGTCGCACAAATGTGCGCTAAAATACCACTAACCGCTTAAGAAAGGACACGCAAATCCACTAGGCTAATAAATACCCCTAACTGCTACAGACAGAACACGCAAACATGTGACAATGAGATGCGAAAGATAACGCGGCAAAATCCCTCAATAAAACAGCGGAAAAAAGCTACTAAGGAAGGACAATACCAATGGAAGCAAAGTCCGTCGACTGCAAACAACTAAAGGTCAATAAGCCCCGAAAAAGTGGAACAGAAATACTTGAAAACACACGAGCTGCAACGCCCTGTACGCAGAGCAAGTAAAAACTACCAGCATGTGGAAAAGGTGCACACATAAAATAAACAGGACCGCCGCTGACCACTGGACTGCCTGAAGACATCAGACATAAGCCAGAATGGCTAACAGCAAACGCAAACGCCATGCCATGCCAATAAACTGAGCAAAGACTTGCTCCTAGACGTTAACTAGATTAAATTGCATTTAACCCTGTTTAAATAATAAACATCACAAACGCTGACACTCAGGTTATTAAAGCTTTATTGTGGAAAATCTGTTTTTCTGTGTTCACTGAGAAAAGTTTTAAATGGGATCAATTTTGCACCCAAAATGAAGGAAAACGGGTTTCCAAGAGTCTAGATTTCCAAATTTTCCAGGGAAGCATGCCCCCGAACCCCTCTAAGTGTATCGTGCCAATGGCACGATTAAATGAGCCTCCGGCTCATCATACCCGCCTATGATGTCCACATTTCGGCCTGTTAAAATATCTATCTACATCCCTGTAGACCCATGCCCATCACTAGCTCGGTCATGGGACAGATAATGGCTAGATTTTGTAACACGTAGATAAATGATGACAAAAAGTCGAAAAATACTGTGTAGCACTAATTATATTTATACGGATGAAAGTGTTAAAAACAAAAGGTAGTGAAGTGCCAAAAAGTAGTTTGAAAGGCAAACCATACTGATGAAGGGCTAAGCCTGAAACATATGGTTTGTCTTTCAAACTACTTTTTGGCACTTCACTACCTTTTGTTTTTAACACTTTCATCCAGATTTTGTAACAGCCTATAAAAAGTCAAAAATTAGTGCAAAGGTGCAATGACTTATGCGAAAAAATATTTTGGGATTAGGTGCACTTTAAATTTACTGCATGTTGCAGTAATATACTGAAATATTTTTTCCCTTTCACTCCTTGTTTATTAAGGGCCTGGGGCTGGAAATTTTCCCTGTGATATTTTGAATTTGATCCTGGAAAAATGGCCTGGCTCTTCTTTGCACATTGCTACCTACTTCAAAAATAGGCAGTGTGGGACTGCATGTGGCTTACTGCTGTTATTACTTCGAATAATGTAGCAAAATAACATACTCAAATTCAAATGGCTACATGAAGAGAGCCACAGTTAATCATAAATTGGTCAACTGGGCCTGGTTGTCGGAAAGACAATTAACCCTAATCCAAGGTTAAAAATTAACCAAGAAGTTTATTTCTCTATCCACAAACATAGTTCAAAGCTGATATTCTGCAAAATTATAGATTAGAGGACGTCAATCCTTTAAAGCAAAAAGCAGCAAAAGAAACTTTCATCCAAAAGTTAAAAACTGCAACCAAAGTTTACGCTAATCCTGGATTAAGTTAACTGGCTTTCGGACAACCGGGCCCTGGACTTAACTGATGTCTAAGTGTTGGAAAAAATGTAGAGGTTAAATTAATGGGCGCACAGTGGTATGAAAGTTATCTTCGAGTGTTCAGCTGGATATGTCACGTGTGAGCAAAGCAGCGAAGACATATATTGAGAGTGAACATGAGAAAATAGATTTCATGTGTTCAAGTCTAGTACCCATGTGTTAAACTGCGGTAAAAGAGCAAACAGACAACTTACAGGCCGGGTGAAAGAAACAACACCCCTTTGGTCTACAATAGTTAGAATTCCTAATTTCCAAATAAAATACACTTGTTGCCAATCAAAGATTGTTAAAATTTCGCAGCAAAATTTGATCCTGTTGTCACATGGGCAATTTTGATTTGTGCTGTGAGGTAGGATTTTGGTTTGTTGACATAGATCGAGTAAAATTACACAATTCTGTGAAAAAGAGAGACACAAAAACAGACAATAAGTTTTCCTAAATAAAAAAAATATATATTCAGCCTGTATCTATGCCAAAAAAGCAAACATGTTCAATTGGTAAATGTAAGCAAAGGCGATCAAAGCGAATTAAGCTTACGATTTACTTTGAAGCACAATTCATTTCACCCATTTCTTGCAAATTTCGCTAAATAGCTTTCAAAAGAACAAATTAATGAATAAAAGATAAAGCACCATAAAAATTCACATTCAAACCTGTAATTTTTGGGAAGGTGGATTCTGAGAAGCACCCAAACAATTCAGAGAAAGTCTAAAATTCTTGCGATGATTGTTGTGACTATTCTGGAAAAATCCATTTTCGTCTGTCTCGCTAAAACCACAATTTGTCCTCGAAGGATTGCTTCGCTGTGAAATGACCAATTTCCACTGTTCTAGCTGTCGAGTGTTCCTTAGAACACTTTCTTCCAATTTACTGTTTCAATTTACTGTTTCCCTTCATAAGACCCGCCTACTGATATCTTGAAAATACTCTTTTCACCCAGGCAAGAAGCGGCCGCCATTTTTATTTGAAATTTGATCTTCCGTGCCGGTGACTAAACCTTTCTCTCTACCATTCCGGAAGACTCTCGCTGTTAGTGGATTATGATTGGTTTATTATTTCTAGGTCGTTCATATTCTATTGTTACACTCACTCATTCACTCAACGCGACAACAATGTGGCTTTGCCTCCCCAAGGAGGCAGTAAACCACAAAAATTATTGACCTCTGTGTTGAATAATTTTAGAAATAGCTTCAGTCTCAAACATTTCTGACGGTTTAAGCAACTAAGGAAGAAACCTTTTCTAACTTAAAACCACCGCTAATTCCAAGCTATAATCATGGTCGCTGTTGATTGACTTATGAGCTCTTGGTACCCTGTGGATTTCCCATTTATATTGTACCATTTACCTACACAGGACTGTTATTGTGAGCCACAGGGCCAGGGGTCGGGATTTTCCCTGGAAATTTTAAAAGTACCATCCATGTTTGCTTAGATAGAAAAACAGCTTATTAACCAATTACCACATCAGGTGGAATATCTGGCATATCTTAAAAATTTGTGTCAGTCCCTGCATTCATGGTTAATGTAATGAACCAGAAGAACAGCTTGGCCATCTGTGCCTCGGAATTCTTTGTTTCCTTGTTATTTAGGTGGAAATGTTTGACACCTTGAACAAAATAGCCTTGAAGGTCATGCAGCAAAACCATCATTGAGAGTGCAAAAACAATAAAAATTATGGAAAAAAGCAGAAAATGGACGTAGAAGTTATCCTTCTCAAAGGGAAACATGATATAGCTCAGAAAAATTTCCTGCCATATGGAGAGTTAAGTAAATTACTTCTTTGTGTATTGCAGCGGATTTCTGCCAAGGACCAACACCAACACATCCACCATCAGGAAAGACGACAGTGTCACCAACAAACAAAAAACCAAAAAGCCATGTTGTTGCAATTGCTGTTGGCTGTTCTTTGGCTGGACTTGTTGTTATTGTGCTCATTGGTTATGTGATTGGCCGGCGCCGCAGTCGTAACGTTTCCGTAGGTTATCGAAAGCTGTAACCATGGCAGCAGTGCATTTGACAGGCTGGAGTGGATGCTCAAAGCTTAAAGCACAGTTAGGTTGACAATCAGGTAGTTAGCTTAATAAGTCTGATTAGAAGAAAGACTTGATCTTGTTAACTTTGTTTTTAAAACATGACTTGCTATTGTTGACTTGTTACTTGGTATTTTTTGTATTGATTGCCTGTGTTGAGTACTTTGGTTATGAGAGTTGTAATCTGTTTCATGACTTAGCAATAATTGTAAAATATGAAATGGGGATCATTCCATTTGAAGGTAAGTTTAAAGGAATGAAGTTGTCTGTTAGTAATATTTGATAACTTGATATTTAATATTCCTGGGCCAAAATAGGTTGCTGCATGACATTAAAACCTTTACCCATGTTGATACATCATCGTCATTTTCGTAAAGTTGAATGAATCTGATTGACTTGATAAAGATTGTCCAATCTTTCTGTCTCTTTACAGATTGCGGAGTAAAGTTTTCATTTTGTAATGTAGTTAATAATTGCTTTGAGAATGGCTAATAACAAAAAGGATAACCATGCGATGTTGCTAGACACTTCATCTTGGTAACATTGCAAATTTTTCCATACAAGTAGTTCCCATTGTTCTGCCTTATTTTAACATATTTTTCTTTATTTTCTGGTACATGTAAAGTTGGCCCTAAGTCTAAAGAGTTACAGTGCTCATTGAGAGGGCTCGAGAGAGTTTTGACTGGGTTCACAACATACAGTGTACCCAGAGAGGTGTGGCTGTTACTGCTTACACCTCCCTTTAGCAGATACTGTGTTAATCGCACCCAAAAAAAATTATCACTATCATCATTATTCTGATCACCTCTGCCACCATCAACACTATCAGCAACATGGTGTCAGGAACCTAACATTGCAGCCCTAAAAGAGTAACCATGGGAAACTGATTATGTGATGGTAATAATTATTATTGTGGCCACCCCTGTTGTCTCGTTGCAGTTGATATAGTTTGCCAAGTGCATCAGGGTTGTGTGTAGTCTGGTACTGCAATGCACATGTCATCAGCTTCCCTGTGGGGTTGACCCCTTGGCTAACCAGGGGGGTTGTAAACTTGAAGAATTTCCCCAGGCAGTCGTGGAATCTTGCATGACAAAGTCCCCTGGTTGAGGTGCCTCTCAGCAGAAAATGCACCTGACATCCTTCACAAACTTGTGAATTCCCCCACCCCCTAATCTTTGATTCTAAAACAATGTCGTGATTTTCCCTTCCCTCAGGCAATCTCTTTGGCTGACCCTGGGTTGACCCAGCAGGGAAGCCGATGATGTGCATAATGTTCATGTGGATGGTTGTGGGAGGGGGGTATAGTGGTTGGGTAGGGAGAGTGAGGTTTTATGTGAGTTGTGTTTCAAATATGCCCAGGAATCATTTAAGGTGATGGTACAATGTTTATGGCATAACCAAACAGTTTAATTTGTGGATATGGGCCAGTAGTTTAGCAATAACATTGTAGGCCCATGGGAAATAGATAAATTTGGACAACAAAGTAAATTAGACAAAGAACACTCGACATTAGTTAGTATTTTTTGGAGGTTTAGATATTTTAGACATTTTTTATAAAGACTAGAGAAAGGTAGTTGGAAGTCATTTTTGCTTTGCATGACACCTTGTAAGTTTCTGTTTTAAATAAACTGGTTTGTGTGTTTTTTCTTTGATGTTGCCACTTATGACAATATTTGAAAACATCTTTGTGCTTCTTCAAACTCATTCACCTCTTTTAAACAGGAAATCCTGAAAAGCTATCTCTTATTTTTCCTTCCCCCTAAAATACAAAAATATCCTCTCCTATCTGGAGCTTGAGCATAAACACACCTGATATATTCTGTGTCAGGTCTTTTGAATACAAACATGGCTTTTCAGTTCACTGGCAGGTACATGTGGCCATCTGAAATGTATTATACATTTTGCATTTTCTGTAAAGGGGCGCACTACTAAGTTCATGTAACCCGTTGGTTAGTTTAAGTTATAGTGATCCTGTTCACACTGTTTGGATTACCAGGAACTCTAGAGTACCTTGTATATCCCTCCTCTCCTTTACAAGGCCTTCCAAGGGGTGGTCTGGTGTCTCTGTTGGTCATTTGCGGCTGTCTATCGCTTGTTTCATCAGGGACAGTTGTCACTGTCACAGAGAAAACAAGGAATGGAAGGTGAATTGTCAATTGTCACGCTTTTTCTGACAATTTCTTTTGGTTCTTGGAGTTCTGCCTGATTTTGGAGCCATGTCGTTTGTCACTTCTACCCCTTGGAAGGTCTCCTTTACATTCCCCACCCCACCCTTCCCAATCTTTGAGGAGGGTGCATATTTTTTGTTGAACAACACAATCACCCAGGAGCCGGCTCTGAGGTGTTGTCTTGCAGGGCACTTAAGGGCACTTTTTTTGTTTAAGCTGGGTGCGGGGATATTTGACGGCTGCATGAGGTTTGGGCTTGACTGTCAAACTTGGGACCCTATTTTTATTTTTTTAAATATTTGACAGGTGTGCATTTGAGGAGTACTTATCTGTAATTGGCTTGACTGTGAAACTGACTTTATTTTTTTCTTCCATTTTCTATTTTGGTATTAATTTTTAAAAAGTTGTGAAAATGACTGACAAAACGGCGGTTAGGATTTGAACCCTAAGATAAAATAATAGAATTTGTGGGCATGACAAGCGTCACACGGGTAAAGTTTGCAAGATCTGTAAAGCAGCATTGGCCAAATATCAGCCATATGTTGGCCCCAGGTGGGGAAGTGACTAGCAGCTGCAATCTCATCCTTAAAAACAGTAACTGCAAAAAATAAAAAAAAAAAAGCTCAAAACACTTTAAATCCAAAAACAAAGTTAGACAGCTAAGGGACATCAGCTTGCAAAGCTGTGGATAGTGAACAGACGTCCAACCATTGTCCGAAGCAAATACGCTGAATCTTTTCGTTTACAAAGAGACTAGTCAGTAGAGGGGACTGTGAAAACCTGGGTTATTTCGATTCCTTATTCGATTGTTTCAGAAACAAAATAAAACGCAGAATGGTTTTTCAGAAATTACTATTTCTCTTCCCATCGACTCCGCGTAAAGTTATTTTGAAAGCGTGAACCCTCAGTTCAAACCGAACACTTCACGTCAATTGTAAACAGAATTCAACATTTGTTCGTGACGGAAACCGGAAATGTGGAACTTGATATGCAGTCTGCATCCCACACGCACACAGCTCTACAAACTAGGAAACTAACTTAAAACCTTCGCAAGCAGCTTACAATAACTTTGAAGTTTATGATCCCTTTCCATTTGCGAGTGAAAAATTACTTGTGCGCCTAACATTTGCCATAATTTTGCCCATTTGAAGGTGAGGATTAGCCTTACTGACGTAACCTGCTTAAGTGCGTTATTGGATTCAATAATTAGACATGCAAGAACAGCTGATCACCGTCACGTTTTCAGAGTGGGATTTCAGTTTTCGACGATTCCATGATATTTATGTTCGCAATTGTTCATTTTCACTTCCATCTTATCATTTATAATTTGTCAAAATAAGTTGAAAATGATTTGCAAGGCCTGTTTGAGGTTTCATGTTTGTTTTACTGGCTTGAAAGCGCCAACCAAAGCAATATTTTTTAACAACACAGCGGACAATTGATAGCGATTACGTTTTCTAAACACGTGTGTTGCGTCAGATACCCACCCTTGTTTCCGAGGCGACCTGAGAACTCCTTTGTTCTATCTGGCTGCTGATTGGTGCGTTTTGACGCACATTCTATTTTTGGCTTGCAAATTTTTCCCCTGAAGTGTTTGTTACGCGAAAGTTCGTGGCAATCTGTGGATAAATAAGAAGACAACAACGCGTTTAAGGATTGTGAAACTTAGAACGTCCCAAGAAACTGAAAGTGGTACTATCCCTTTTTGGGCTTTGAGACGCTAGACGGAAATTCTCAGTTGATTACAGCGAAGGAACAATTCAAGTTCACGTTATAGCTGAAGCTGGAAAGCATTTTCAAAACGTTACCACAGAGTAGAACGCCACAACAAACATGAAAGACGAAGTGCGAACCGCCATCAAGTTCCTTTCTGAAGTTCTTCTTAGAAACTCTAAAGTGAACGAAGAACAAGTTCAGAAATTTAAGGACACATTAGAACAATTAATGATCGCGAAATTCCAGAACCACTGGCATCCGAACAAGCCATTAAAGGGAAATGCGTTCAGATGCCTCAACATCGACATCACGTCCATCGACCCCGTTTTGTTAACAGCGACGAAGGCGAGCGATATTTTACCGACAGTTCTTTTGGACATTTTTCCTGGTGGGCTCGCTTTGTGGGTCGATCCTGGCGAAGTTTCGTGTAGAATCGGGAAAGGTTCGATATGCCCGCTGTACGTCAGTCAAGCGACCATTCAACACAGTTACTGCCAAATTCATCGACCGCTTCAGCAGTTCAACTCCAGTTTCCGCCAGTGTTCCTCGCAGTCTAACTTCAAGCAGTCACTGTTTCCAAGATATCAAAGCAACAAAGAAAATTTTGAGAGGTACCACTGGGTGAGCAAAGACTATTCAAAGAGAACTGCAGAAGTATTTTAGCTACAGTGAAAGATTTTCATCGACTGCCTTTATTTAACATACGACGTTGGACTCGAAATGTCTTTATAACGCAATTCACACGATTGTTTCAAAGTTTATTATAGAGTGTTTTAAGGTTCGTTGTACATAGGCATACAATTTCTATGTACATAACTGTCTTCAGAATGTTATTAACCTTGTAAATGGAAGAATTTTTGCTTATATTTTTCGCCAATACCTAGGAATTATGGCAAGTAATTTAATTTGTAAAATTTGTACAATTGTGAAATCATATTTGGAAGTTTCCCAAGGAGCGAAAATTGTGAAATAAGATTTACATAGATAGTGTTTCATATTTTGTACATGAACAAGTTAAAGTTTTAAGGCTAAATTAAAAAAGAACGATTTGTTGCAATGGACATATAAAGTGTACTTGTTGTGTTTATGCTTTCATATCATGGAGGTGGGTGCCTCAAAATGAAATTTCTGTCATTTCCGTTTGTGGGGTAACCAATACAAAAAATAACCCACTAAACGGGATTTGATGGTATATCACGATATTTTGCATGGTATATTGAAAACTGATTGGGCTGAGTTAATCCTTGTTATGATTTTGCACTTGCATGCACACTGCCTTGCTTGCCATACCACTGCCTCTGCCAAGTGAGAATCTTCTTAGGGCCTCTTAGCTTCAGTTTTGTACAGTTATCAAGTGAAGCGTTGTTGATGATACACTAACATTTGGGTGAAGAGAGCTCCAGTGAAAATATACCATATTGCCTTGGGCTGGCTACCACTGAGATTGGTTCTTACCATGTGTTTGGGTTTGGTCACTGTACAGTGACAGTAATCACTCTTTAATGACCAGCATCCAAATTCTCTTCACAAATTAACTACATGGACCAACATATAGGTCTTGAGAAATAGGGAAGTGATCACAAATGCTTAAGTTTCTTGATGTTTAAACAAATTCTCCCAACTACCTTCCTTAGAAATGTATGAAAAAATTGACGAGAATGGGTAAGATGATACCCAGGCTTTTAAGGGCAAAGGGCCTGTGTCTTGGGGGTTTTCCCATCAAAACTGAAAGATTGTTATGACTAAAAACTGTTCCTTCACATGGATTTCCAAAGTTGCTTTTAAGAACACTGTCCCATGGATATCCTATTTCTGTATTAATTTTTTCTTCAAATTGAAAATGTGCTGCAATTATTAGTAAATCAAAAAGAGAAATTGTGGGAAAAGTGAGGGAATGCCATCTGGCATCTGATGTAACTTTTGCTAAACCTTGCTATAGTGAGTCCGGTGTGACAGTTCAGTTTTATCTCTCGCGGCTGCGTTCTATTGCCAGTCAAACAAACCCTTTTTACTCCTGAGCTAAATATATCTTTGTACTGGTACAAAATCTATTGTATATTTTTGAAGAGTCAGCCAGCTTTGTATGGCAATAATAAATTCCTGTTGTTACCAGGCAAAACTTACACAATAATTTATCATTATTGCCTCAGCAGAAAAAAAAACAACTGATGTGGAATTATTGTGGTCGATGTGATTAAAACTTTGACAGAAATTTCAGGCATTTATGGCAATGAGTCACGGGAAAAGATGCGGAATGATTCTCCACACCATAAATTATTAATAATGCCATTAAAATGGTGAAGTTGTTTTTCAAGGCCATTTTAAGTCTTACTTCTACTATACACAAAATGAGTAAAAAAGCGTATCATTGGAAACACCTTTGAGTTTCTTAAGTTTTGTAGTTCAGTGACCCTATTTCTGAATACTATCGACATACATACATACATACATTACTTTATTTACCCTCGGATTTTAGAGTAGCTTGTGCAGCTAATATCTCCGAGCATTCAACCATCAGATGACAGCTAGACCACCACACTGGGAACTACGTCCCCTACTCTTTTCGAACAGTGTGTGGATTCGAGAAAATATAAAATATTTTTATTGTTTATAACTTTATGCAAATGTTATAAATAAACGTCTCTCAGTCAAATACGTGAAGTAGAGTAGCGGGAATTGTTTTTTCTGCTTGGTTTTGTGATCAAAAATCTTCAATTTATCGTTTACTCTGAACTACTAAAAATTGTTCAGGCTATATACGGATTTGCTGAGAAAAAAAAACAAGAACTTCTCGAGTAAATTATGTTTTTATCAACATGTTATTTTACTGAAATTAATGATGACTATCAAATGGTGACATCACTGCTAAATTCAGCCGTTGTACAAGTCCAATTTTCGAAAACTTGTACCAGTACACTTTTTAAACTCCTTATCTTTTAAATTTACTGAAATAAAGATCGTTTCAAGTTAGTTGCAAACCAGAAGCGAATCACCCCTGCTGTTACCAAACTCAGTATGTTTTACCCTCGTAAGTGACTCCGAGAAGGGAATTTTCACTGAAGGATCCCCAAGTTCAGTTTAATAGCCAGTTTCAAGAAGATGGAAAACAGAGGGAACACTGAGGGTATAGGGGGATTCATGCTTACGTTAGCCTGCATACAGGCTCTTCATTTGGGCAACACAGAGAGGATAAGGCGCAGGGTCAAAAGCTACGGGATTGTGCACAGTCTCTTAGCATTTGACCGAGCGCAAACCTTTCTGCCCAAATGAAGAGCCTGTATGCAGGCTACGCTTACGTCATTGTTTACATTTTTGCTCATTTGCATTCGGCTTTGCTTTACAGTATTCAGCAGGAAACATATTAGATGTGATTTGACTCCAGGCAGCTAAAGAGCTAGTGAAATTTAATACATTGTGAAATTTTTATCTCTTTAGGTGTAGTATTTAAGGAGATATTGTCTTCCAAAAACTGCAAAATTTCGGGGTGGCAAAAGCACTAATGAGCTCATACATTCTTTACAAAATTTTGAGTTTTTAAACCCGCGTTGCACAAAAAGAATTTAATACATGAGGCCCATATTCATTGGCAGAGTTATTCATACTATGACCTTTCAATATTCAGAACTGATTTATTTGTAGCTCCATCGAAAACTGAATTGTTCATGCTAATGAGGTCACAAGACTTCGCTTCCGGTTTCCATTCTATCCGTCATCGCTCTCCTCATTTTTTGCCGGAAATTTCTGGAATAGATAACGAAATTTAAGGAAAGATTTCACGGCTACATTTATTGCCAAATTTAAACAATTCTAAGTTGTTACGTTGTGTCTCCTGGTTTAGTTCAGGCTGTACATACCCTGCAAACCAAAGAAATTCGTCAGTAGGTTTTGGACAATTGCATCTCAGTGAAGCCTGAAGAACCTCACGAATTTTTATACCCCTACGAAGAGAGCTTTATTGACTTTATTTGTGACCGATGAAGTGTCCATTTCCTTGCCTACTATTTTTATTACAGACTTGCAACGAGTGTTTTCTTTTTACTAGTTTCACCGCCTCCGCGCACAGCTCCGGCGATAGCGATGGAAAATTCACACCGTGTCGGAATCACTTTTAAAGAACTTTTGGCTTGAAAGGGGTCTGAAGCCTAAGATCAACACACTTCTGGCTGAAACTTTATGGAACAACATTTTACTAAACTATTTTATATAATAAGCACTGTAACGAGGCCTATCATGATCACCGACATTTTGCGAACTCTTAAAACCAACCAAGTATTATCAAGTGATATTAGAGGGTAACATACAACCAACCGCAAGCTGCATTCTGACTTAACGCATTTCCTGGTCACGTATGCGTCATATTTTTTGCCACTTCAAAAATTTCTAATATGTAAACATTGGAAGCACAGAAAATCCAGAAAACTGAAGGTTCAGTTTTGTTCAAAATTATTTTACCGGTTTCACCGTAAGTATCATTTAGCCTCGGCAACTTGAAAAACTGGGACAAAGTTCTTCCCTTTGAAGCCTTCTTTTGGCTCATTAATGTCACGTGTTATAAAGTAGCCTTTATCTTGCAATGAGTATCTGACCGACCTTTTGCTAATATCTCAAAGTGGTCTCATTTTAAACTTAAAATGGGACCACTTTGAGATATTAGCAAAAGGTCGGTCAGATACTCATCTCAAAGTGGTCCCATTTTAAACTTAAAATGGGACCACTTTGAGATTTTAGCAAAAGGTCGGTCAGATACAGTAAACACCCGCGGATAAGAACCTAGAATTTTTGGGTTCAGGCTGAATGGGTTCTTATATTTTGGGGTAGTTTTTCCGTACTCAGGCTTATTAGGTTCTTAGTAGGTTCTTATTTGTAGGAGTTGTCATAGTGATACCATTCAGAGAACTACTGTAGTACTAGTGTGTCATAATGGTTGAACATTTGTATTTTAAACAGCAAAAATGCCAAGCCTTATTTTTTAAACAATAATAAATTCAGTATCATAGGCTACCATATTTACAGTTGTATTTGATAATAATGTAAATTGTTAACAGCAATATAAATATATAAATAAAAACAGCAAAAATAAATAACAACCCAATTTAGGGAAACAAGAGGTACCTTGAAAAGCTGGTCTCAAGCATAAAGAAGAAAGAAACCACATGCAACCTGAACATTTCAGAAGTTAGGGAATGTCAGGATCGAAATTCCTAAATGATTGAAGCACAGAAAGAACAAACATTTTCTTTGGGTATCACTGTTACAGTTGGACTGAAAAAGACAAGCAGTAATGTGTATTTCACAGGAGCAAAAGTCAGGGCACTCTACAGATTCAAGTCCCAAGGCTACACCAGTATAATTTTATACAGTATTCTATACTCTGTATTTATAAGATTTTCAATTAAACAAATAATTTTCATGGTGTTTCTCAGAAATTTCACAATTTCTATCAATTAAAATCCAGTATTTTGGCTACAAAATAAGAGTGTTTTTTTGTATAAGAGCCTATTGTTCTTTGCCAGCCTAAATAGGTTCTTATATATTTGGGTACTAAAATGCCCAATTTCAGCCTGTAGGTTCTTAAATCACTAGGTTCTTATACGCGGGTGTTTACTGTACTCATTGCAAGATAAAGGAGACTCTACTAATTAAAGAATTGAAACCTACCTTAAATGATAAAGTACCCTATTGTCTTTCATCTGTCTTTGACATTCTTGCGTGGGCTGGGTGGGAGGGTGAGATCAAATATGGACTGATAGGCTGACGTCGCTGACGTCCGATCTCACCCTAGAGAAAGATTGTAAACCGCCATGAAACTATGTGATATGTGCGGTATATAAGGCCATTATCATCACCATTACCATTCCTGGGTTCAAACCAAACGCCTCAATGACTCAAAATTGCGAAATTCAATCGAAGCTTAAAAACGGTAAGAAACAAGCAAGGCTGGTTACACGGCTAGGAATATATATTTAAACCAATATTTCGGGAGGCACAGCCTTCCTTCATCAGGGTGTTACATATTATGACCCTAAGATGAAACGACGTTACAGTTTTAAAAAAAGTTGTACATGTAACATGATATTATAATAAAGGTAAACAATACAACGTAAAATAAAAAAACGTTACAGTTTGAAAATTTGAAAAAAACGTAACAAGAAAACAAAAAGATAGGTATTATATTTCTTCTTTTCTGTTGATACCTAACGGTTCAAGAGTTTGACCTCTATCAATTAGATATGCTTCTCTGGCTCTTCGTGCACCGTCACGATTAGATTTGGACAGTTCTAGTGGAACCGTTAGGACCGTTTCAACGAACATCGTAGAACAGTCGACAAACAAACCAACAGCTCTAAACCCACTGCAGTATCAGAACATTTTCTCTCTAACGGTCACAGCGCTTCTGACATGCAACTAATTCCACTAGAACTGTCCAAATCTAATCGCGACGGTGTACGAAGAGCCAGAGAAGCATATCTAATTGATAGAGGTCAAACTCTTGAACCGTTAGGTATCAACAGAAAAGAAGAAATATAATACCTATCTTTTTGTTTTCTTGTTACGTTTTTTTCAAATTTTCAAACTGTAACGTTTTTTTATTTTACGTTGTATTGTTTACCTTTATTATAATATCATGTTACATTTACAACTTTTTTTAAAACTGTAACGTGGTTTCATCTTAGGGTCATAATATGTAACACCCTGATGAAGGAAGGCTGTGCCTCCCGAAATATTGGTTTAAATATATATTCCTAGCCGTGTAACCAGCCTTGCTTGTTTCTTACCGTTTTCTAGTTTACAATTTTATAGCTGGTTAGATCTATTACAGGATCCGGCTCTTCTATTTTGCAACGGTGGTCCTTGCTATTTAGTATTTTCCAGTGTTTTCAATCGAAGCTTAGCCTGAGTAGCAAGCGTTTCCGTGTGGTTTGCGCGCTAAAAATGCCGAGTTCCGAATTTTGGACGTGCGCGAAATGGGGCGAGAGCAAAAGAAAGAACGGAGGGGGCCCCTTCCCGATCCCCCTCCGTTCTTTCTTTTGCTTTCGCCCCATTTCTCGGCCTTTTTAGCGCTCAAACCACACGGAAATGCTTGCTACGCCGGCTGGTCGAAGCTGAGCCTCAGCTGGACGTTTGTAAAAAAAAAAGTGGGAAAGCCGCGCCACCGATAGGACGGCAAAACAGTGGGTACACCGCCTACCTCGACACCAGGCCATGGCTGTTAGTGAAAGAATGTGGATTGAATTCCGGTGGAGAAGTGACATGCTATTCCAAACATCGCCGTGGACCGAGACCGGATGGAAAGTACTTTTTACCACAATTGGTAGTAATCTCGCAATCTGATTGGCTAATTTGCCGTTGTCGATAAGAGTCTAGACAACGCTGCTCGCGTCAACGTGAATAAACATTTTGTTTGACTTTGATATTGTTTGACTTTGATATTGTGGTAAGAAACAACGTGATATTGTGGTAAGAAACAACGTGAATAAACATTTTGTTTGACTCTGATATTGTGGTAAGAAACAAATCAAATGTTTGCCGACAAATTATCGACCAATATCTGTAATCCCAGTAGTAGCCAAAGTTTTTGAGCGAATAATTTATGACCAGGTATATCACTATCTAAGTAAGAATAGTCTTCTGACACGTCACCAATCCGGTTTCCGTTCTCTACATTCTACGGTTACGGCACTGCTTGAGGCTACCGATAGTTGGGCTATGAATATTGACCGTGGACTCATCAACGCTGTTGTCTTTTTAGACCTTAAAAAGGCCTTTGATGCAGTTGACCACGAGATTTTGTTACGTAAATTGCAATATTATGGGATACGTCAGTCTAGTTACAAATGGTTTGCCTCTTACTTAGATAACCGTACTCAAATTTGTCAAATTAATTGTTGTAAATCAACCCCGAGATCTTTGAAATGTGGCGTTCCCCAAGGAACAATCCTAGGACCACTGCTTTTTCTATTATATATCAATGAATTACCAAATTGCCTACACTTTTCACAACCAAGAATGTACGCTGATGATACCACAGGCTTCCCAAGCTCAAAATTCGACTCTGCATCAGCTTGTTTGTATAGAGAATTGTATGGGAAAGTCGGCGGCTTGTAAAAAAAATGTGTAAATAACTATCTAATCAGAAATAAAGTTTTCCTACCTCAAATATGTCGCGTACTTGTCTCTTGTGCCGATTTTGAAGCCATTCTGATGCCGTTTAGTGAAGTTTTTCGAAATCGTTGTCTCTTCTTCTTTTAGAAGGAGAGACAACGATTAGCTTGACGTTTGCTAGTGCCGACGTCCATGGTGTAAATGATTGTCTTAATTATGACTGATCTAAACAAAGTGTACACTTGGTTATCAGTTAACAAGCTTACCTTGAACCTGACAAAAACCGAGTTTATGCTAATTGCATCCAGACAGAAGTTATCGAATCTTTCAGATTGTCCTTCTCTAACTATAAATAACATGACCGTGGAGCAGGTAGCATCAACTAAATCTCTCGGGGTCTGCATCGATCAAACTTTAAATTGGGAAAGTCATATAGAAAATATCTGCAAAAAGATTGCTTCTGCCATTGGTGCAATAAAGCGCATACGACATCAAATCCCTTTTAATATTGTAGTCAATGTTTATAATAGCCTCGTTCAGCCTCACTTCGATTATTGTAGTGAGGTGTGGGGAAACTGTAACAAAGGCCTTTCTGATAGACTTAATCGGGCAGCTCGCATTTTGATAAAAGCTTCTTATGACAGTAATTTGAATGAATTGTTCCGGGCACTACGGTGGCGAGAACTCTGGCATCAAAGATTAGAAAAGAAATCTATTATGTTGTACAAAATATTACATGACATGACGCCTGAATATTTAAGATCTAGTTTTGTTTTTCGCGATAGTGTGAATTCCTATCATTTGAGGAATACTGAAAACGCACTAGCTCTTCCAAAACCCCGCACTGATTACCTAAAGAGAGGTCTTTCGTACAGTGGAGCTCAGTTGTGGAACAGTTTACCCCCGGAATTAAGACAAGCGACTTCCTTGAGAGATTTTAAAAATAAATTGAGTCGCCACAGTTTTAAGTAAGTTTTAAGTAAGATTTTAAACACGGCCTCCAAGAAAAGCAACCTTTTGTTTTTTATTGTTTTTATTTTTTATTCTCTTGTGATTGTAATTAAGTAGATAGAGAGTTAGTTGATAATAATTAATTAAGCTGATGGAAATACCGTGTATAAATAAAGTTATCTTATCTTATTACCCGGGCTGCGCGCGTCTCGCGCGGCGCCCGGGTCTTAAACTACCGACGATTATTCTTTTTCGTCGTCGAGTATCATCCACAAATGGCACTTCCGGCGTTTCTGCGCAAGCGCTAACTATTTTTAACAACAGTGATGCGTGTTGTCACGTACGGGAAAATGTCGATTCATCTTGTGGCTTTTGAAGTCTGAACAAACAATATGTTAAGAGAAGTGTCTATGCGAATGTTTGCAAGTTCAACGGCGAGAAGAAAGCTTTTAACATGAGTAAACTTAATGGCAGATGGACTGCTTCAGGAGATTGCGAGTAGTCTCTAATTTTGGCGACGGATTTTGGGCCACGTGCGCGCGCGAAGTTGCGAGGAGACGCGACGCGAGGGGAGCGCCAAAAATTAGAGACTACAGACAAAGGGAGTTTGACCTTTCCCGGTCGAGTGATTCGGAAGTGTAAATCTCATATCAACAGCAAGAATGATGCCTGTTGTCACGTATTGGAAAACGTCGATTCACCTTGTGTCTTTGAAGTCTGAACAACTAATATGTTAAGAGAAGTGTCTATACGAATGTTTGCAAGTTCAACAGCGAGAAGAAAGCTTTTAACATGACCAAAATTTAACTCCAGATGGATTGCCGCCGTGTTCCCCGTATCGGGTGTCTGGAGAACTCAGACCTAGAAAACTCAGACCTCAGACCTAGAAAACTCAGCCCCGAAAACTCAGCGAAAACAAGTGTGCTTAGTTTTTTTTTTGGAATCAATACACTATTTTTATCACCTTGCAAAAGGATAAACCTCTGTGGCCTAAAGGTCACTGTTCTTGCCTGTGACACAGCTAACCCGGGTTTGATGTCTTTTAGCTTTTTTAGTGGTATATATCACGGGCTTTATTTTTCTGTTTCTCTTTTTCTTGTTCTTTTAGAAATATTTTTTACAAGTGTTATAATTACTGTTCTCAATGGTTGAGCTGTATTTTAGAGGAATAAATGTTGATAGGGGTCTAAAGAAATAGACTCCAACACAAGCTAAACACAATGCGTCCGATGTAAGAAAGACAGACTTCCCTCTATTCTTTTGTTTAGCACTAAGTTAGGGATACAATACTGTTTTTTACAAGCCCGGGTTTAGGCTAATTGTAGCCTCTTGTCTTACCTAGCGTTGTCTGTACTCTTATCGACAACGATATTCGTGCGCCTCGTGAGTCCACAGCAAATTTTGACCACTGTGATGACGAATATCGTTGTCGATAAGAGTACAGACAACGCTAAACAACATTCGATTTGTTAAAGTGACGTTGGCCCCATGTCCCAGCAGGAACGAAAGCTATCAAAGAGGATAGACCCTTATAAGCATATTCAAAATGGCCTCACTAATGTATCAGTCAATTCCAAAAGCGCCCAACACCCCCCCCCCCCCCCCGTGCAAACACCCGGGCATTTGACTTTTTTGAAAAATTTTGGTCAAATGCCCCGCTGCGTTTCCAGTTTAGACGGTCAAATGCCCCACCGTTAGAGCCTCAAAATCCTTTACATGGCGACCGCTGACCAGTGTTTAGCCGATAGTCAAATGCCCCACCGGGCGGGGACTCATGTCGGGTCAAATTCCCTGCTGTTCGGGGCTACCCTCTGGTCAAATACCCGGGGTATGCCCGGGGAGGGGATGGGCGCTTTTTGGAACTGACTGATACATAACCTCGTTCGGGATACCAAATTCTTTAGAATTTTGATCTCAAAAACAAGGTTAGTCGGCCCATTTTGATTACAAACAATACAAATAATTTAAAGGAAGCCATTATGGTTATTGCGATAAAACCGTAAATAATAATAAAACAAAACTGTATATTCGCTAAAAACTAATATGATAGAATTACATAGTATTGAAAAGATGCTCATTCAAGAAGAAAGATTCCCATCTTTCACTGCCCTTTGACGTCCAAAGTACAGCTGTAAGCTAGTGAGAACGGACAAGCGTGACGTAGTGTGCGAGACTCCCACGCGCGTACCGTGACAGCCTGCAAATCTCGGAAATTTGATTTGACTTGAGAACGATGGACGGTCGCTCCAAACTTGAGACGCTGGAAATAATTAATACGCATAAGAAAAGCGTTTTTATTCGATATTATATCCTACAAAAGTCACCTACTCCTCAAATAAGTGATGATTTCAAAGAAATGGTCACGTGACACGCCACGTGATCTAAGATAACGTTTATTGCACGTCAAAATGTTAAGGATGATGAGAACTACCCATGTGCCGAATTTCGTTTCAGTGTCATTCCCCTGGGCTGTTAAATCACAAAACTCCGTTTTCTCTAATAAACGCCCCCTGACCCAGGCCTTAAACTGCTTGAGTATCGGCACTAAGGGACAGAACTGGCGGATAGCTGGAAGTTATCCAAATGGTAGTTTTATTTTATTTATTTATTTTTTTTTTTTCGGGGAAAAAATTGGAATAGGTGAACTTCCGGAAATTCATATGTTGCGCCATCGGGAAGAAGCGCCTTGGAAAAGTAGTTTTGCATGGACAAAAGCCCTCGAATGAACAAAAATGCATTTCTTTATTCTCTATACTTCGATACAAAACTAGGATTTTTGATAGGTTTTTCTAGTATCGTGCGGAAAATATGCAGCTGTGACTTGACTACGAGATAAGGCGGAACTGAGCGAAAACGCTTGAGAGAATTAACTCACAAGCGACTCATTTGCGCGAGATAGAAGCGCTTCACTAATTTTGGTTCCGGGATCTACTGATGGAAACGCGCACACACAGGAGATAGAAAAGACAATTAGACCATTTCTGTTTTTTCCAAAGCACTAATTATGTTTGTATTTTTGGCGTTGACGGCCGCCCATACTTTTACATCATCGCAATATGATATAAAATGCCAAAGCAAAGCCCCTATGCTTTCTTATACATTTATTTCTATATTATAAAGTAAAAACACAGGCATGTATGACCCTCACCGATACCCCTCCCTCCCCCTCCCCCGAAAAATATCAAAGATGTTCTGTCCCTCAGTACCGATACAAATCCTTATATTTCGAAGAAACATATACCACTCAAAATGCTATTACATTTTGCGTCAAAAGTTGTTACATTTTACGTTACTAAAGTTATTACATTTTGCGCTACTATTACATTTTGTGGCAAAAATTATTACATTTTGCGCTACATTTTATGTCAGTTATTACATTTATTGGCGTAACAGGGACTACTCGTAGTCTACTCTAAACCGGTGGGGGGAGGGGGGGGTACTAAAAAAATTTTATTACGGGGAGGCTTTGCCCCGAGGTCCGACCCCTTAACCCTTTTATATACCATTTTTGACAGAAAAGGTACCCCTTTCGTATACCTTCAATTGACAAATGGTACCCCTTTCGTATACCTAACACAGGACGTCTTCTTGTCTTTTCATGTAGCGTTCAATAAATTAAAACAGTACAGTCGCAAGATATGTGTGTTCGAAGTATTTTAATGAAAGGCCCTTTAAAATACCTGAATGACAGATTTCCCAACCCTTTGATATACTTAGACTTGTGAAATCCCTACCCTTTCACCGATATCTGGGTTGGGTTGCTCGAAGCACGGTTAGCGCTAACCATTGGTTAAGATAAAATAAAACCTATAGGATGTCATGGTACTTAACACGGGTTAGTGCTAACCATGCTTCGAGCAACTGGGCCCTGAAGCGAGAAATAGGTACCCCTTTCGGGCGGAGCCTCCCCGTGCGTATAGGCCATTATAGGGAGAAGCCCCCCGGGACTCTAATTTAATATGCCTGGGAGGCGCCGAAAATGGAGGTGACGAAGGGTAACTTGGCCTTCTCCTTTCCCACTCGCGCTCCGGCGTCAGTAAGCTACAGGTTATGTTTCAGTGCAAAAAGTGCTTACCTGTTATTACAACTAACGGAAATGAGTCCAGGGCGTAAAACATTTTGAGGACACTTTGTGCACCTGTACACTGGTTTATGGTAGCAGAGCCTTAGTGTAACTAAATTGGTGCTATATCTTTCGGTCCCCTAGCCTCCACCTTCCACCCCATCTGCAGTGTGATGGAGCGCAAAAAGCAAACAAAAAAACGAAAGGGATTGGATGATTCAGGGCTCCTGATCAATCTGGGTATTAGCATTCTGTGCCTGCTTACATGACGGAACTTCTTAAAGTATTTTTTGCAAAATGGTGGACGAAGTGACCAAGAAAACTGTAGCTTCCATTCCCACTTTGAAGACGAAAGCTGGACCTCGGGATAGCGATGCTTGGGTCCAGAGATTAAAAGAAGAATACACAAGTCTTATAAAGGTAATTTTGTGTTTTATTGTGAAAATAGTTAAAAGAAATTTTATTCCACTTGTTTCCACACGTCACAAAATTAAAGCTTACGTGTCCAGTTTAAGGTTATCTCCTCACAGAAAGACAGACAGACAGACTGGCAGACACACATGTATGCACGAAAGTTATAAACCAGTAGTGTTGTTGGGGGCCTGTAAACAATAGTATTGATATAACTGCCAAGAGGAGAATGACTCCTTGTACTATATAGCTAATTACTCGTGCCTGAAAGGCACCGAGTCTAGGATTCGGCTCTGTTTTTTTTCTTTCTTTTTTAGCCTTTGTGTTGCGATTTTCCCAGCGCATGTGTCCAACACGTACCACTACATAGAAGGGTTTAACAGAAGGTCGATCATCTTCATGTGTCGCATGTGACTTGAGTGACCTTCCATGCAGTTGAGTGACATTCTGCTCAATACTGTATGGAACGCCAAAAGATGTTTTCAAAGCCGACCTTTGGTTCTTTTTCATTTTTTTTTCTCCAAGAGATGCTTTGATAAGTAATTTTGGAGGATTCTCTGACCAAATCTCGAATCCTAAACCGTTCGATAAGTGTTTTCTTTCTCAAATGCTGAGTAGAAATTAAATTTCCATCCATGTAAACAATGTGATTAGTCATTTTGGAATAAATAACCTATTTTCACCTCATTAGATATGCTGATGATACATGGTGTACTGGTCATTGTCAGCGCCTCTGATGTAGATTCCTAGTAGGGGCAGCTTCCACATTTTTTTTAAATTCTCTTCTCATTCTGTTGTTTGTTTTTTTTTACAAGCATTATTGTTGTTATCAATGGTTCAGCTGTAAAGTAGTTTGGCAATTTTAAAGGGATATGTGTAGACAGGGTCTATGGATATTCAGTACAAACAAATGGACTTGAACATCTATAGTGAACACAATGCGCCCGATGTAAGAAGGACAGACTTCTCCCTTTTCCTTTGTTTAGTGCTAAATTAGGTTTACAAAACTTTGTTATTTGCAGGCCCAAGTTTAGGCTAATTGTAGCCTCTGGTTTAAGTTTAAAATGTACAACCTCAAAATAAAATTTACTGTTAAATATGTATTTTTCTTTTTTAGTATGTTAGTAATAACAAAGAAGCAGATAATGACTGGTTTCGACTTGAATCAAATAAGGAAGGAACGAGGTGAGTTTTTTTTCACCTCAATGGCTTACATGAACTACTATATTATGCACCTATCAATGTTAGTCCCAAGGGGAGGGGGGATATGGAATGGGGTGGGGACTTTGATCCAAAATGCAAATTTTGTGTCAAACCTCCCCACCCTCAGGTAAAGTTTCAAGTTCAAAGTTTCCTACTGTAAGGATTGAGATCAAAGAGGTTGACCTGTTAAGTGCTAAAACAATACAAACACTTCAGGCTTAATTAAATTTCAGTTTTTCCTTATAACAACAGAAATGAAAGAACACTAAAAGAAACCAGTGGTTTATAGTAACAATAGATTGGGCAAGTTGCATTACCTTTTTTTCCTCCATCTTGTTTGTGCCTCACAAGGACTTCTGGGTATTTCATGATTTCAAGTCACTCATATCTAGGCTCTCCTCTGTCAATTTTCAATAAGGCAGTATTGCAGCATGTATTTTACCATGGCAAGGTTCAAGCTCAGGGAATGGTCTTTAAAGAATGTTTCTTCAGTTTTGAAGTTCGATCAAACTTCCCCACCCTGGGGCCATTATTCTCTTCAAAGATTTTCAAAATTTCCCACCTGGGGCAGGAAATGTCACTCAAAGTCCCTACCTCCCCCTGTATCCCCCCCTGTATCCCCCCCTGTATCCCCCCCTGTATCCCCCTCCCTTAGGACTAACATTGATAGGTGCATTAATAAAATCAATAATCAACATTTTTCATAATTCTTTGCTTTCTAGGTGGTTCGGTAAATGCTGGTACGTCCACAATCTATTGAAATATGAATTTGACATTGAATTTGATGTAAGTATTTGATGGTGAAGTTATTTGTCTGCCTAGATATAAGCTTGGTGACAGAGGTGCATTGGTGACAGAGTCATCGATTATAACAAACAACAGTATTATTTTTAAGCCAAACCTTTTAAAGTGTATGGAAAAGGACCTTGATATAAGTGCACATGTCATCAGCTTCCCCATGGGATCGACCCTCTGGGTGACCAGGAGGGTAATTGCCAAATCATTCAAGCAAACTCGAGGAATTTCTCCAGGGGGTGGGGGGAATCTTGCAGGACAAATTCCCTTGGGTGAGGTATCTCAGCAGAAAATCCACCCTACATCCTTTACAAACTTGTGAATTCCCCCACCCCCTAATATTTGATCATAAAACAATGTCTAGATTTTCCCCTACTCTCAAACAAAGCATCCCATCCATCTTCTTGTATTCCCCAACATCTCTGCCTGGTTGGCCCGAGAGTCGACCCCACTGAGAAGCTGATGACATGTGCATAACAAACCCTTGATATAACAAACCAATTTCCCTAGTTCCTTGGTACTTCATTAAATCGAGGTTCCATTGCAGTAATGATTATAATAAACAAAATTAATGAGACATAATTTTAAGGTTAATTTTGTAATGTATAGTAATATGCAATAATAGCATCAACTTCAAAACATGTCAAACGTGTCTATGTGTTGTTAGTGCCTGGTACATATGGATAAGGCGTTGTTTTCTAAAGAAACTGTGCTGCTGTGCTGCCAAGCAAATGAAAACAAAGTATTGGTATTATCGAATGAGTTGATAACTAAATTTGGTCTTTGTAAAGAGGAATCTTTTTATGGTGGCCTAGCGGTATTTGCCTTATCAGACATTTTAGGAATGACTGGACCATTCTGTACTAGGAAATCATGAAGCAAAATCTTTCTTCAGTAATGGCAATGAAATTTCATTATGTTCTAAGCAAGAAACATTTACATTTGTCAGATTCCAATCACATATCCCACAACAGCACCAGAGATAGCCATTCCAGAACTTGACGGCAAAACTGCTAAAATGTACAGGTAATATTCATATTTTATTTTAAACCTGAAAAGCATTTAAACCCTAAGCATTTCATTGAATCGTGAATATAATATATTGAAGGATACTGTGAAATCTTCTGTAGGGGGGCCTTATAATCATACAAATGCTAGCCACTATCTAAATTATGGTATTGTGTAAGATTCTTTAGGTTTTTAATGTTTCCATGGGTCAGTGTTATGCACAGCTTCAAAGGTATATTTCTGATCCTTTAGGATCTTAAGCAGGATTCTTCAGGAAACTGAGAATTACACCCAGTCTCTTAAATTCTCTGTAAAATCAGAATACAAAACAAACTGGTAGCTTAAATTGCATGAATGTCAACCATTGAGTCACATTGTTGCATTTCAGAGGTGGAAAGATCTGTATGACAGATCATTTTAAGCCTCTCTGGGCACGAAATGTCCCTAAATTTGGAATAGCCCATGCCATGGCTCTTGGGGTGAGTAAACATTTACCTCCTTCTGGTAAATTGTAGTAAATAATTGAAGGGTATGCTGCAAAAGGGGCATACATTGCGTTTTATGCGTTAAAATCCAAAATATCTCTAAACTCTCTCTGCTTTGGCATATAGACTGGAAATGGTGTGAGAAATGAAGTTCTGCATTTATTTTGCAATTAGAAAGCTAGCATCCAAAGGATTAACTTATGACTTTTCCCCAAAACTCAAGAAAGAGAAACAAAAGGATCTGATGCATGGTTTATCTCTTTTGTTTTGAGTTGGTAAAGGTCATATGCTAATTTGCTGAATCACAAAATAAGTGCAGATCTTCATTTCTGACACCATAACCAGTCTGTATGCCAAAGTAGAGTGCATAGAGAGATTTGGATTTTAAGGCAAAATGGTGATATACGCCCCTTTTGCAGAAGACTCTTCAATTGCTTTGTCACCAAATATCCTTGAATCCCACCCCATGGTGCAGTATTGATACTCCTAGTCACGTTAGGTACCCTGTGATGGAGACTAGCATCCGTTCAAGGGGAGAGTACTGGTGATATTTCTAGTCACCTTGATATTGCTGGTTATTTAGTGATGGGTAGCATCCCATCCAGGGAGAAGAAGTCATACACCTTGTCACTTCATCTGGGTTATCCTGCGAAGGACTAGCATTGCATCCAGGGGGAGTTAGTGATAATCGTGGACACAACATACTGGGTATCCTGTGATCGACCAGAATTCCATTCCTGTGATAGATAAGTAGCCCATCCAGGTTGAAGTAGTGATACTCCCAGTCACTTCATATTGGGTATCCTGTGATGGATCAACATCCCATCCAGAAAGAATAGTAATTTACACCAAATGCAAATATGGCAGATCACTAGGTCGGTGCCCAGGACGAGTTGCATGAAAGCAAGGCTAGTAAGGCTTTGATGTTTGTTTTGACATCCCCAGAAAGTCTTGCTTCATCGTCGATTTGGTTCATTTTGTTTCGCCCTCCCTGAATGCCACCAGAAGGGAGTGAAATCTTCCACAGCAGAGAAAGTGTTTTTTTTTTTCCAGTTACCCCATTCGCCTCTGAGGGGAAAACAGACAAAGGAAAAGAGTTCACAATCGCCAAAGGAACTGTTTAAGTTCAGCCTGGAAGATCTTAGAAAATGTGTAAGTGATCGCATTTACCTCCGAGTCATTGTCATTTGGCTGAATTCTTTTACTGGTTTCAACAACAGGGCAGTTGAAGTTAATTGGCTTGGTTATTACACCGTAGTAGTTGTTTCATGCAATTCCGTGTGAGTGGATGCGGACATAAACAAAAACTTCTTCTTGGGACAAAGGATGTCTTTCGAGAGGAGTTTATCATTGCCTTGGGGAAGGTACTGGCCATGCAAATCATTTTGGAACACCACCAGACACCACATAAGCTCATCATTTAACTGATTTTCTAAGATCTTCTATCTTGAAATGATGATGTAGCGAACAAACTTTAGTTCCTGCAGTGATCGTGAACTCCTTTTCTTCGTCTCAACGAATTGCATTAATCCACTATTTTCCCTTGGAGGTGGATGGTGGAAGATTTTTATCCCTTCTCGAGGAATTCAGAAACACAGCAACTCGTAGGCACGGCAAAAAAAAACAGACCAGATCTACAACGAACCAAGACTTTTCTGCAAAACAAAACATCAACTAGCCTTGAATTTATTATGTAGCTCCTCCCGGGTGCCAACCGAGTGGTCCGCCATATTTGCATTCGGTGTATACTACTCCTAGTCACTTTATACTGGATATCCTGTAATGGATTAGCAACTTGCTGGTTACCCTGTGATGGATCAACATCTTTTTCAAGTGGGGTAATGATACTCCAACATCACTCACCATGTTGAGTAGCCTGTGCTAGACTTGCATTCCATACTGTGCTAGACTTCCATACTACATTGCAGAATGGAAGCAAAGAGTTACAATTTTGATTATTTGGGTTCAGCTGTTTATTCATTACAACTGATGGACTCATCCTCTTTATGCCTGTGTGTCAGGGATGGCGCAGTGGTGAGAGCACCCGCCTTCCACCAATGTGGCCCAGGTTCAATTCCTCAACGTCAACCATGACTCAACGTCATATGTGGGTTGAGTTTGTTTTTGGTTCTCTTCTCTGCTCTGAGAGGTTTTTCTCCGGGTACTCCGGTTTTCCCCTCTCCACAAAAACCAACATTTCCAAATTCCAATTTCATCTGCTTGTAAAGCACATTTGATCATATACACATAGAAAATGTGCTATGTAAGTTCTAAATTATTATCCAAAACTATGCATTCTGTTCTACAATATTTGATTGTGCGCGTTGTCTAAGCACCTCAAGTAACCTCAGCTGCACTGTACAACCATACCGTTTGTAAGTTTTGTTTTGTTGTTGTTTTTTTTAGCTTGGTCCCTGGTTAGCTGTGGAAATCCCTGATCTAATAGACAAGGGCCTGATTCAATACAAAGAAAAATCCACAAGTAACTAGTAAATAAATGAATGTAGCAGGCATACTAAATAAACGTTTTAAAGGTTAAGGTTAAACGGAAAAGTGTGAATAATTCTACTTTTAATCCATAACTTAACTATTACAAATACAAACTAGGAGCTTAGCTTATTTAATACCACTAGTGAGGTAGCACCGAAGTCAATATCTCGCTTTCTCTGTGCTGTGGAACAGTTCTTTGCACAAGAAGCCTCAGAGATGTGCGTGTAATTTTGGTCACTTTTGTTGTTGTCAACCAGTTATCACTCTCCAAAACAAAATGTCTTGTAATATTAGGCATGTTTAGAGTCCTTGAATCTATTTTTCTGTCTCTTCAAAAACAATCTTACATTTAGCCTGCATGGCAGGCGTAGAAAAGGGAGGGGGAGGGGGAGGGGAAGGGGATGGGGAGGGAGGGAAAAAGGGAGAGGGGATTGGGGAGAGGAGAGAATCAATCAATCACTCCCCTCTCCCTTCTTCCCTCCCTCCCCCTCCCCCTCCCCTCCCATTTCTGCCAGAAAGGCTATCTTACATTACAAGGGAAAACATGAAAACAATAGTGAATGGGAAATGAATGAATGAACGAACACAACGAATAGTAATGAATGATGGTATTCATTTACTGCCATCTTGCACTGCAATTGAGCACGAAAAGTCGTGTTCAGTCCTTTCTGCACGCTTTTACGTGCTAATTTGAAGTTGCATTGTCATTGGTAAATCTGCCTACTGATTTTACAAAACTGTATGCAATTGTATAACATTATGCTCATGCACAAAAATACTAAGAATTCCCCCACTCCCTCCCCCTCCCCCCTCCCTCCCCTCCCCCACCACCACCACCATCTACACTAACACCCCTCTTGTAAACTCTAGAAGAGTTTGTAAAGCTGTTTTCATAGGGACTGGGGTGCAAGGTTACCTGATATTGGGGGGAGTTTCACTTTTATAGCGTTTTGTCCTCCGAATGGGGAACGTGCACAGCTGCCACCCGCATTATGAAGGCTTAGATTTTAATTAACAAGTTTGGGTGATACGTTTTAAGGGCGCAGGTTAATGGGAACAATTACAGTATACGGCGTAGCACGTACAGTACGTTTTCAAAATTGCGCAACGTGGATGAGGTGCGCGCTCACAAGTATCTTTAATAATAATAATAATAATAATAATAATAATAATAATAATAATAATAATAATAATAATATAAGGGATATAGAAGTGAAGCAGTGGGAAGAAAAAGAACTTCACGGAAGATACCCCAAAAGAATAAGGGAAGCAGATGTTGACGATTATAAAACCAACCAGTGGTTCAGAAGTGTAGGACTGAATGCTGAGACAGAGGGACTGATAATTGCAGCCCAGGACCAGAGCCTTCCTACCAAGTCTTATTTTGCAAGGATTGTGAAGGACGGCACCAGTCCACTGTGCAGGATATGCCACAAGCATGAAGAAACAGTAGACCACATCATATCTGGCTGTCCCGAACTTGCAAAAACTGACTATCTAGAGAGGCACAATAAGGCAGCTACATATATCCATTGGAAAGCGTGCCAGCATCACAGTATTGAAGTCCCAGAGAGGTGGTATGAACACAAGCCCGAGACGGTTACCGAAAATGAAGAAGTCACAATTCTCTGGATATGCAGATACATGCGGATAGGGAACTCTCAGCGAACAAGCCGATATAGTGATCAAGGACCATGCCAACCGGTGTTGCAAACTTATAGATGTATCAGTACCGTCCGACCGAAACACCTCAACGAAAGTCATTGAAAAGCTTTCAAAATACAAAGATCTTGAGATTGAAACCACGAGAATGTGGGGAATGAGGACAGAGACTGTGCCGGTTATTGTTGGTGTGCTAGGACTTATTAGAGAGGGAATGGACCAGAATTTAGGAAAGATCCCGGAACCAGCAACATTAACGAGCTGCAAAAGATCGTCCTCCTAGGAACGGCGCACATACTGAGAAGGTTTCTGTTCATCAAATAAACCCTCTCTGGTACCTCAGGACCAAGGATTGGCCCCGGTTCTAGGAGACTGTAGGAAGCAATTCATAGCACTGAAAACGATAATAATAATAATAATAATAATAATAATAATAATAATAATAATAATAATAATATTAATAATATTAATAATAATAATAATAATAATAATAATAATAGTAATAATAATAATAATAATAATAATAATAATAAAACAATCTTTAAGGAGGAAGCACCCGTCACGCAAATACGTGGTTTTCAGGGAGGTCCTCCATAAAAAATAAAAAGTATTAAAATCTAAATAATTATACCACAACGCATGTGATTAGAGGAAAAATCGCTATTGCTTTTGACAATGAACGTTCTGTTTCCGTCACAATGTCAGAAAAACTTCATTAATCGGTTTATGAAACGTGGTATTATGCCAGGTGAAAATCAACAGAAACTTGACTCGAAAAGATATCTGCGAAAAGACGTGCGAATATCAAGTTCTTTTAAGAACAGCATTTTAATTCATTCGTTATGAGGAGTGCTGAATATTTTCTAAACTTTTTTTCTGGACGTCGAAAAACAAATATTGCCACAGGAAAGTACTGCTCAGTAACTTTCATTTGAATGGTCACACTTAAGCATTTCATCCACAGACTCAAATATGCACCTACACGCGCACTTAAAAGCTCGCTGTACACGGTTAAAGAGCAGAAAAATTGCTAAAAGGGTTCAATTGAAGCCTCCAAACCTAAATGACTTCTTGACTAATACATCACGTTCTTTATTTTTTCGGGCTCATTTTCGACGGCCAACATGACCTTGAGAAAAACGTTTTTTTTTTTGCATGTTTATCGAAATCGCTTGTGTGATTTGATTTGAAATTAATACCGATCTGATTTCGCTTAACACCAGTACAAACAATCTGCTAGGAAAAAGAATACGAAATATGGTAAGTCGGTTTGAGGTTCCCAAGTTCAATGTTATCGCTTATTTTAATACAAATATTGAGTTGAAGTAATGTCATGTTTACTGCAATCTTCCGTTTAGCTTATCTTTCCATTTTGTACGAAAAGAAGAAATAAATCAAAGCAGCTGCTTATCATTTGATTTACTTTCATGTATCTTAGCGTTCAAAATGCCTTAATCCCCGCCGGCGGTCCGCCCGGCGTCTTTTTCCGTCTGCGATCTTAAAGCCGTGATTGAAAGTAACTAGAAAGAGTTCTCTCAAAGCGAAACCCTTGCGTCTCGCAATTTGTTGTTTGTTTTTTAAAGGGAGTTCTTAATATTGGCATCTAGCGTTCTTTTTCGGTTTGAAAATTAACTTTCCCCTCAAAGGAAGCGAGTATCATTTCTAGAGCACGCTGCCTAATCGTTAGAAGGTGGCTTAAACTGTTTTACCCAAAAAAGGTAATTTATAAAAGTACTCTGAGGTTATTAAATAAATTCATTAGTGGGATGTCATTACTGAAGTAATTTAGATTCTCGAATCCGCTCTCCTGGTTCAGTTAAAACGAAATTTGCTCACAAAAACTAATTTTCACACTTTTCGTTAAGCCTTTATTTTCATTAATATCAGTAATAGATATAAAGATCACTGAGATAGGAGAAACTTTAATTTTCTCGGTAAACTGCATCATCGGCGAGTGGTGGTTTAAAATCTGTATTCGTTACCATTGCTTGAATTTTTTTCTTCACAAAAAATAAAAACGTCGTCTTCGAAAATCAAACTTTTTTTTTCAAACATCCTCTTCATTTAATGAAGTACCTTCATTTTTTTATCATTAAAATATAATGGTGATGTTTTCAAGTACCTCCGACACTTTTTTTCAGGAAGAGTCCGCTATTGCGTACAATTATAAAGACGAGAAAGATGAATATATTAATGTGCGGATAATCTTCTTGGTTCTCCCTTCGACATTCTGAATGCTTTTTGTGTGTTTCTACATTGTCCTGGCAGGTGAAAAACAAAACTTTTGACAGTTGACATTTTGTTGTATTCCATTTACGATTAAAGATATTTGAATGGAATCGGAGACGTGATTGGGGTGATTGTCAAACGCTTTTTTATCGCCCAGAAAACATTGTTCGGAAGTAAACGAGATTTCCCTCGGCGTTGTGGCGTGGAGAAAAGGTCATTTACCGGTCTTACCGCAGGGTTCTTTTAACATTGTTGCAATCTGATAAAGATTGGATTTACGAATCGTTTAATTTGCAAAGCCATAACGGAGAAACGTGCTTCGAGCATCGAAATCTTTTCCAAAGAACAGCAAGGTCGCTCGCGGAGAAACACAGAGGGAAGTTGAACCGAGGCGGGTTTATGTGTCATCTACAAGTACAACACATCCTGCGACGCCTCGCTGTCACTGTGATTCCACACTTGACGCTCAACCGAAAGAACAAGCTCGCGACATCTTCGCTCAGGTACACTCTTGGTTGAGGAAGAAAGCCGAAAGCAATTACACGGCAGGAACATTGTTAGAATACAAAGGAACCGCTACAGATTTTATTAATTTGTTACTCGAAATTGCCTTGACTTTCCCCTGTTCTTGACAAAATTGCTTTTGAGGGTTAAAAGGCGTCTGTTTATTTATTTGTGGCAAGCAAATAGAAAACTACTTACAACTCGGTCAGTGCTGTGGTTTTGACCGACAACGGTAGAAAAAGCCTTCCACTATATCGTTAAAAAATCGGTTTTTCTTTTACAAAGGGAAACCCAAGAGCCTTTTAGTGGTGGCGAACTTGTCGATCGATCACTGAGGGTTTTGTTTGTACAGCTGAAGCATTATAGATAAAATCAACATCGAGATTCGTCTAAACTTGAACGCTTCTAGGAAAATTTTTCAGCGAAGTCTTCAAAAGTTACCGGCATAATTAAGGTGGTTATCAAGCGTAGAATATTGCGTTGAACATTTACTTGAAGATTCCATTGAACGGCAAAGAAACAAAATGCAAGGAACAAATCTTTCACATCTTCTCCTCTCTCCGACATCACAGTCGACCGGAACCGAAGCAGTCCCGATCGGATCCGACAGCAACGCGATCTCTGCAATACCATTGGCGTTCTTGATCGTGTTTACAATATTTGGTAACGTGCTTGTTTGCGCGGCATTCTACCTGTGTCGGGATCTTCGGACTGTGACCAACTACTTCGTTGTATCTCTCGCAGTGGCAGACTTGTTGGTTGGATTTGTGTGTATGCCTTTCTGGTTTTCGTATCTCATCCAGCAAAGGCCTGTTGAAGACCAAGATCCTGAGCTGTACACCCTGTGGATTTGCTTGGACATTGTAAGCGGTACGTCCTCCATAATGAACCTGGTTGCAATCAGCGTCGACCGCTTCTACGCCATAACGTCTCCTTTTAACTACCACCTGAAGCTCACCAAAAAGCGTGCGCTATTCTGCATTGTCTTAGTTTGGCTGTACTCCATCGTGGTCGCGGGCTTGCGGATTCTTAAGCGCCAAAATCGAAATTGGTACGCATATTTCGTAGCTTGCGCCAGTTTTTTCCTGCCTTTGCCAATCCTTGTCTACTCTTATGCAAGAATATTTCGCGTTGCTCACAAACAAGCGTTAAAAATGCGAGGAGACGGTCATGGTCACGTGATGCACGAGGTGTCAGAAGTTGGACATGATGAGAAAAATGGCGAAGCTGTACAAACTGATGCTTTTGTGAACACCAAACCAAGGGCCTCTTACAGCATGGCTCCACGAAGCTCTTTCATTGCAACGCCACGGAAGTCCTCCCACACCAGCCGGTTTATCTTCCAGAAAGTGCGCCCGCGATTGACTAGCCAGAGTTCCGTACGCCAGATGCGTCGTGTACTACACGCTGACTTGAAAGCCGCCAAGACCCTTGCCATAGTTATGGGAGCTTTCATCGCTTGTTGGTCTCCGTACATCATAACCATGCTAATTGCAGTTGCATGTGGTGCCCACTGCTTACCTTGGCAAGTCAGTAATATTATGAAGTGGCTGCATTACTCAAATTCAACGGTAAACCCCATTATTTACACTCTCCTCAATCGGCACTTCCGAGCGGCTTTCCGAAGGATTCTTTGTCGGTTCCTGTCGACCCGAAGATTCTCGTACGTTGGTCGGTTGTTCTCGCACAGCACGCCCAGAAGTAGCTCCCGTAGCAGTGCCGGAAACGCTGTTGTCGATTTATGTAAAACTCAGTCTAAGACTGAAACAGAAATTCTTGTTTGCACTGAGGTCGTTACGGTAGTCTAGCATAGCTTGTACAAGGGTTTTTACATTGACTGGCACAGCTGATAATGAGCTATAATGCGCTTAATTTGATTTTTCGTTTGCTGGGCTCAATTACTACCGTGAATCAATAATTTCGTGCCTAGTGTTCTAACCAATCAGATCAAACATTGCTTTTTAATACTAATACTAATACTAATACTAATACTAATACTAATACTAATACTAATACTAATACTAATACTAATACTAATACAAATACAAATACTAATACTAATACTAATACTAATACTAATACTAATACTAATACTAATACTAATACTAATAAAGACAAAACCAAAGCCATCAGTCGTGATTTGACGAATTGACGTCCACACGTTTTCCCGCGCTTTGCAGGGGTTGCACTTTTTCCCGTCCTTGTCATCGGCCCCTGTGTCTGGCTCCGACCGCTTTTTCTTGCGCTTGGCAGCCGTCACATGTTTCCTCGGCGTTTGACTCCAGACTTAGTGAATTCAATTCCATTTGTGATTGGTTCGCTCCTTCATTTGTGTTTCTTCTGATTGGTCAGATATGATCTCCGTTGACTCAAACCACTTCCGCTATACGAATGCTATTCAGTACATAGTTTTAGCACATTATTTACAGTTATATACTAGAGGGCACTGTTCTAGTCCCATTCCTTCAAGTAGCCGATAGTTTGTCATTACTATCCTGTGGATCAATTGTACGCAACATAATTAACTTTGCAAGATTTCCTTAGATATGTATTCTTTATACACTTGTAGTGCAATGCTTTCGAGTGGTATACACCAGGCGCAGCCGAGTGTTTTAGGACTCGATAAAACACGAATTGCAAATTTATTGAACGGCTTCAAAAGCTTAACTACACATCTATCCATTCTTACACTAATATTTAGATTTTGGGTTATTTTGGTATAAACACGAGTACATGAGATATTCCTTTGTATCCTAAGAGAAAGCTTTATGTAACTATTTTATATCATGCCATAGAAAATAAACAGGGTCGTACAACCAACGCAACATAAGCTGGTCTATGATGGGAACGCTGGGTGCAATACCGACGAATATACAACAGCTTTCCTGTATTTTCTATGGCATGAAATATCATAAAGCAGTTTTCAACTGAGTGTCGTAAAACAAAAACCAAAGCAATTACTCTGACCAATCACAACAGACCGATACAGTGCAATGAACCAATCAGAAATCGAAGTAATTACTCGTAACCGGCGCAAAGCGCGGGAAAATACGCGCGTGCAAGTCGCGATTGGTTTTGGTTTTGCTTCTCATTGGTTTTGATTTTTTTTCAATTTAGAACTCGACGTCAAAAACTAATGGCTGAGATGGTCTATAAGTCCTTAAATGGCCTCGCACCCAATTATTTGTCTTCGAAATTCATTCAGCGGAGTGATGTGATTACTTCTTACAATTTGCGTGATTCTGATAATAAGCTTGCTATTCCCTTGCCACGTACTAATTATTACAAAAATAGCTTTGCCTATAGTGGTGCAGTTCTCTGGAACAGTCTACCCTCAGCTGCTAGGCAAGCAACATCTCTGACTAGATTCCGACGATTGTTAATTAATTCTGACACGGCATTCATGTAAAACAGGCTTTAATTTAGTTTACCTTTCTTTAATAGTTAGCAATTTTTTAAATTTTAGAAGATTAATCTATATACATAGTTTTTCACAATAGTTGTAGCTTTTATATTAAATTGTTAATGCCTGATGTATTTACCGTGTTTTTAAATAAAGATGATGATGATGATGAGAAACTGGCGCGAGTTTTGCTGGCCAATCACAGATGGAAGTAATGCAAAACCAAAGCAAAAGAGAATTACTTTCGACACTCAATTGAAAACCGCTCTCAGTGTGTTTACTTATCACTATATGCGTTACACCGATACCTCTCTACAACTACCTATCATTGTATCAAGAAACGCTTAGTTTCTCGCGAATGTAAATTGTATCCCAGCCTACATTTAACAATTCATCACTGAATACTGTGGATACCTTGGCCACCGTATTTTATTTTCACTTTGTCAAAACTTTCAGTATCCTTTGGAACTGTTATTACCTGTGTTTTTAACAGACACAAGATTAACTAACGATTTCTGTCTTTCTGTACAAGTAAATGAATTTCCGTTTTATTTGTATCAGAAACGGTAGTGTATATGAGTTAGCCTGCGTAGCAAGCGTTTCCCATGGCTTTTTCTGGCGAAGAGGGAATTTTCGAAGTTTTGGCCGCGCGAAAAGTGTGGCGAGAGTAAGATAGGGGGTTGGTGTTGGGTAAGTGTTGGGTTGGGGAGTTATGCGGGATGGGGGTTATGTGGGAAGGGGAGCTCTCGACCCATTTTTCGCGCGGTCAAAACTTCGAAAATCCTGTTGATCGGTCTTTCTTTGCTCGGAAACCCCACAGAAACACTTGCTACATAGGCTATATTTGAGTTAAAATGATCATTGTAATGTATTAGCCGTATAAATAAGAGAACGAGCATGAAGTTAGGTACAATCGCGCCACGTGATCCCCACTTTCCACTGCTCTGGATTCCAGATATTTTTTGATATTTGAAAGTCTTACTCCTATACTCGTGTCTCGATCTTACAGTTTAAGGACCCAGTACGTGATGTTAAAATTATATTGCTGTGATTTTTGTTGCTGTTGTTGTTTTTAACTAACTCTTTCGAGATTTAATTGTCTGGCCTTAGAGAGAAAAAATCCGACGGACAAGTAGTGGGCAATATTGGTTGCAGGGGTGCGTGCTAATCTAAGGAGAACAGGAGCAGTTCCCGCCTGTGGGGAGACGAGATCAGGTGGTACCGGAATAGCCGCCCTGGACAAGGTTCAGATTTGCCTCCATTGCGATGAGGCCCATATCCCCTTGACACTAGGAAGGGGGCGGGGGGCTGTAACTGAGTGCTAGGATTGTGTTTGGGGAAGGGGTATTAGCCAGTAAATTTCATATGGATGTAAACTGCTAGAAGACTCATTTACCTTCTATATTCCATATTTGATCGGTGTTTCAGGTACTTAAAACTAAGGACTGTACCTTTTTTCCACTTCGAAGGTAACGCCAAACCTCAACGTCTTCCGGCAGAAATCGTATTCTTTGATGTGTTTTGTTTCCTGCTCAGTTCTAGCTACACTTCTGTCTACCCTTTTGGTTGAGAACGTAAATGACTTACCTTTTCTTTCGAACACTATAAGAAGTAAAGGGCACCCCTTTCAGGTCGGGCTACCCCCACCATCCACCATATAGTCCCATATATGGAGTACCCCAATCCCCTCCTCTCTATATAGTCCAGGACACGGAGTACCCCCCCCCCGAATCAGAATCCCGCTATGTCGAACTCTGTTGCTACGATTATCCCGCAAACAGTAGCTAGTAAAACGTGTAATCAAATTCAATTGCGCGAGCGCGTTTCACATTCCCGTTGTGCACGCTGATGACGTCGACGATAAACTACCGCGTTGAAAATGATATAAAGCAATTCATGCGTCAGCTGTGCGTTCATTCAGATATGAAGCACTTGGGAAGTTTGTAGAGCACTCAAGAGCTACGCCTTGAGCAGCTCTTACGCATCTTTTAAGCTCTCCAAACTTCCAGCGTGCTTAATATCTCGATGAGCGCACGCTGACGCATGCACCCGTTGTTAATGGCATACCTTTTGTCCAATAAAATGGACGCAAATTTGAATAACTTCGCCGAGTTATATGGAGTCCGATGGAGTCTACTTAACAAATAGATTCCATGTTGCCGTGCGTCTGTTCTGTAATAGATCACAGATGACGTCAAAATGTGGTAAAAACAAAGAAGTGGCACACGAGCCGCAGGCGAGTGTGTCACTGATGTTTTTACCACATTTTGACGTCTTCTGTGATCTATTACTGAACAGACGCACGGCAACATGGAATCTATTTGTTTTTTATAATAAAGAAACAATGCAAGCGAAACACTTGTTTATTTTCACGTTTCTGGAAAAAAGTGGGTCGTGATGACGTAATCTGTGCATCTGTCGTCTAATAGATCATAGCTAAGAACCAATCACAACGCGCGAACTATTCATCTTATTATATAATTCTGTATAGATATGAACGGGATGCAAGTCTTAGCCTATTTCCGCACGTGAAAATATTTATGTCATTTTGAATGGCACTCGGCCTTCTCACTTGAAGATAGTTTATGCGAATCGCATGCCTTGGGTCTTGATACTCGCTCAGTCCTGACCTGTTTGACAAGCTAACCGAACAAACTCAGTTTAAACCACCTTAAAGAGGTACTGTCACGACAATTCTTGTCATGAGGTTTTCAAATGGCACTAATGCCATTGGGTTGTAAGTCCGTTAATGCTAACGAGTAACAAAGTTTGCAATGCATTGTGGCTAGTGTATCCCGCATATATACCCTTTGAGTACCACTTTTTCTATTATGGGAACTGCCTGTCTAACACGAAGAACTAGAGATTTCTAATTATCTCTTGGACGGAAAAGGAAGTGGTGTTATTTTATGGCGATTTTCCCAAGACACAATGACAGAACCTAACTTTTTTTAAGTTGCAATCACTTTGCTCCTCATCATCCGTGGCCACAGACAATCGCAAATTGTTTCAATGCACACATTAAGTAGACTTCGTAGGAAAACTGTAAATTTTTTTAGGTGAACCCAAATTAAGCGACAGTGCCCCTTTAAGGAAGACGTACAATCTACATCGAAAAAGCCAGCAAACTAATTTCCCTGATCGGGTAACAAATTCTTTCCAGGAATAACTTTGTCGTTATTTCTTAGCGATTTGTTTAGCCCATTAACGCCCGAGACTTTTTACAGTTTTGAGTGATTTTCTGTATATAAACGATCCATAGGATTTCGTGACTCGATATTTGGGGTTGCCATGGAAAGTGCTGCTGTTCTAAAACACTGTAGGCTTGAGTTTTCTAGAAACGTCATTCTGACGTAGCCATTTTGCTTCGTTGAGCGATAATAACGACTCAAATATGGTTTGTATGCGATTTTTGGTAAGTTTAAAGCCATTTTTCATCTTTAGTAGCTCCCTGATGAGCATCATTAAGCGTGAAGGTAGCCAAGAGTCCGCTTTCTCAAAGAAGTGAGTTAGGTGATGTACTTCGTTAATGAATTTGGTTCCTTCCTCGTAGAACTGTTAAAATGGCCGCTCCGAAACGAAGTAGCTTTGAGACTCGATTACTGATGAATTTCTTGACCTACCACGGCATATTTTGGAACTTGCGACCAGTGAAGAACACAACAAGCGCGAAATTTCGGTGGTAGGTCGGAGTGGCTGTAGACTTATAAGTATGAAATATGTGGGGTTGGGAACGAACGCTGTCAAAATGTTTGGCTATTCGCAAGCATGCAGTGCGGTCGTGATGTTGAAAATCGAGGCAAGGCCAGGATGGACTAGAACGAGAGGCTGTGGCTTGGCCCGGGCAATGAAGAAGAGCAAAACAAATCACTTCTAAGCTAGAAGTAGCACTGAATTTTGCTGTGAATATTGACTTTTGGGTTAGCAACGATGATTTCCTTTAAAAAAAATAAACTGAAGGCAAAAACGTGATTTTTATTGTTTTTCTATGACGTTAAAAACGGTCATTTTTGTTATTGTGCAAATTTAGACGCTGTTCTTCTGTAAAAATCACTGACTTTTTTATGTTTGTTGGGTTTCTCAATTTGAAGGACTTACTAGTCAATGCTCACAACTGATAGTTAAGGCAATGTTCGCAGGATTGAGAATGTTGCAATTTTTTAAAGCACCGAAGTGTTGTACGGGCGCATGAGGGCGCATTGGATCTTAATGGGTTAGTTTACTTCTTAAGCCTGAATTAAATCTTTGAGTTACCAATTTTGAATATTATACTGAACTTCTGATATTATACCTGGATTGTTGTCATTAGTTTTGCATTTTTATTGGTCTAAAAGTACCTATCTTCTTTATTTAGTTTATTGCCTAGCTTAGTCTACTGTTCTTTGTAAAATAGTCTTTGTCTCTGACCAAACAGCCATTGAAGCCTCTGGCTTTGGCCCAACTTATGTTTCACTTTGTATGGTATGAAAAAACAATAAAGATAAAGTGTACGAGATTCAAAGAGAAGTCGAAGCTTGCCTTGTTGTGGTGTGTACCTGCGACATTCTCTGGTTCATCGTTCTCTTGAGCACATCCTTGAACGCGGCTCTAAAGTTCTTGTTCAGACAGCTGTAGATAAGCGGGTTTAATGCCGAGTTACCGTAGTGTAACCACTTGATCATGGCGTAAACTTCGTTGGGCACCATGTAAGTTTTAAAGTATGTGTATACTAATATGGACACAAAGTACGGACACCAACAAACCACGAACCCACCGATCACAATACTTAGTGTGCGAGCGGCTTTAACGTCGCGATTGAATTTCTCGGTGACGCTCCGACGAGATATCGATTGCTCCGAGTGTACAAGACGAATGCTTCGGGCGTGCTTCAAGGCGACGTGGAATATCCGAGAATAGGCGAACACCATGATTAATAGGGGGACGAAGAACGAAGCCATCGAGACAAACAGCGGATAATCTGGCCATCGTAGCGGATGGATGACCGCGATGGTTAAGGAGTAAAGCCAGATAAATGCTATTCCAAGCGCTATCCTATTCCCCGTGACTATGCTGGGATAGCGGAGAGGATAATTGACGGCCAGCAGGCGATCGAGGCTGATGAACACGAGGTTCATAATCGAAGCTGTGCTACAGACGATATCGAAGCACAACCAGGCCTTGTAAATGGTGGGAAAATCTTTATCGTTAGGCTTGCCTGTCAGGTAGACAGACAGCCATGTTGGCATGGAGATAAGACCAACCAGAATATCAGTCACTGCGAGACTGATTATGAAGGCACTGGCGAAGCTTTGTAACCGTTTGGAAATCACACAGGCCAGACACACCAGGATGTTGCCGAATACTGCGCCAATTATTATTATCACCAGGAAGACGTTTGTTGCTATGATAGAGAGCTTAAGTCGGCTGTTGGGCAATTCATGAGTCGAGTTCGTAGGCAGTGATTCGTTCATTTTAGGGCCGCAAACAGTTTTGGTGTTAGTATTGTTGCTCCTTCTCCTATTAATTTCTTCTTCTTCTTCTTCTTCTTCTTCTTCTTCTTCTTCTTCTTCTTCTTCTTCTTCTTCTTCTTCTTCTTCTTCTTCTTCTTCTTCTTCTTCTTCTTCTTCTTCTTCTTCTTCTTCTTCTTCTGTTTGTTGTTGTTGTGACTGAAGATCGTTTCTTCTGCCTAAGAGTGTTACCTGAAGCAAAGCACGGCCATCCATTAGTTAAAAAGAAAATTAAAAAAAAACGTGTCAAAAGTGTGGTTTTCAACTGAGTGCCTAACTAATTATTCTGGCCAACCATAAGGATCGCAAAAGGCGCAACCAAACAATCAATGACTTGAAAATACATGGGGTGGGGAACAGATTACTGATTAGCTTCCTCTCTATATACTGCTGATGGATTACGTGGGTAATAATGATGATAATAATGATAATCATAATCATCAAGGTCCTGCATCCAGATCGAATTGGAATTAAGAAGTATTTATCCTGGAAAGACCAATCAGCTGCCCATACAATCAGCTGGTATCAGCTAATCATGATCCAGCCATTAAATTACAAAACACATCAACTCAAATCAAATCAAATGTTGGTTTTTGGGGAGAGGGGGGAACGGGAGTACCCCGAGGAAAACCCCTCGGAGCAGAGTAGGGAACCGACGAACTCAACCCAAATATGACGACCGAGTCCGGGAATCGAACCCAGGACACATTTGTGGAAGGCGAGCGCTCTCACCACTGCGCCAACCCTGCTCCCCAGTGTAATCTCGAATAGTATAGATTGTTTGTTTCTTTCTTGATTGATTTTGTCTCTGTGTGTGTCTGACATAGAGCGGAGATTGTGACAGGAAAGGATTCTCACTTCATTTTACTTAAGCCATTATAATCCGAAATATGGTATGGTAAAATCACCTCGTGTTGCAGGAAAGGACGGTGGCATTTGGGGATTTCAATCTCATAGTCAAAAGTTACAACTGCCGTATAGAGAATAACGTCAAACAATACCACAGGAAAGTACTGCTCAGAAGCTTTCATTTGAATGGTCACACTTGAAATTTCGTCCACAAGTCGAAAAGTCAAAACCAGAGTGCAATCTGAACGCGGTATGAGGCTAGGCGCTAAGTGCTTTAGGATGCGACCAAAGTATATACGCCAAACCGTGAAAAAAGCACTGTACTAAGGAAACCTCGTGTAGATTTGTGCTTGCCGGCGAAATGATCGAACAATTGTCGTTGACTAAAGATCATTTTACACTTATGTACTATATATGATAACCCAAGACAGTCATCTTCAGCAACGAAGGACAGCCATTATTATATTATTAAATATGCTAACCCAACACATTGTCATGTTGTGTGCCGAGTCATTTATATCGGCTCTGAGGGGTAGTTGGAGGGAATAGTATTCTAAATATACCAGTAGCATTGTAGATTTGTATCTACTTGTGTATGACTTTTGAGCTTAATCACAGCTACCCAGGTCCTGGTCAAAAGAAGACACAACTTCAGTATTGGCGCAACTTTTTAACTTCCATCTTGAGACTTCAGTGTACACAGCTAAACAGGTGATCAAAATTGTCCGTTATCGTTCCGGCATTTGTAGCACGAACTGAATAACTACAACACAAGTCTTGTGTTGTTACTCGGCTTTAACCAATAAATGAAAAAGAGACGTTCATAAGATGTTACAAAAACCGAAAACTTACTTGGTATGGTGGTGACGCTCGTAAATGTTTGGTTCGCACGGTCAAAGAATTCAAAGTTTGAATGTATTCTCGGTCAACCCCTTATGACTTTAGAACGTGCCAAGTCTGTCCCTTTAAGCAAAGTCGCCTAACTAACACTTAGCTATACAAGCTATTGTTTCTTGACGCTTTGATCGGCTAGGTGTGGCAATTGAATTGACTGAACAGAGCTCTCGCTTAAAACTGGTTTAATCTGGCTGAAATTCGACCCTGGGAAGGACAATAGCCCACACACCTGTAGCAAAAACGTTTTAATTGCAATTTGTAGTAAAGTAGTTTGATTTGCCGTTATCGCAACTTCGTGGATTAGATAAAACATTTCGCAGACGAAGCTTTTGAAAAGTTGTTTTATTTTCGCTCGCAGATCTTCTGTTACTAATTTACCTGATGACATCAATCTTTCTCAATCCATTTCTTGTGCAATGTGATTTTATTTTATTTATTTTTTTAAGAAGTGATAAGATCATCACTTTACGACGAGATTTTAGTGGTTTATGCGTATGAAAATACGGGCATCCGTTATTGATCTACCTATACCTTCCGTGTAAGCTAAGTCCCTTTTGGGAGAATCTATGCTAAACCGATTTACCCTCATACTGACAATGAAAATAAATCGCTCTCTTTTCATTTTTCGATCACGAGCTCTTTGGCCAACAAAATGCCTTTAATTTTGGTCAATCCTTAAATACAGAGATAACACTATTTAACATTGCAACAATTAATAGCAACACAATCGAGCACCGGCTCTGAAATTATGTTTCAAATTTAAAAGGCAAACTCTTTTTCGTGTGTGATTGATAAGGGTGCCTCTTTGTAAACGAAAAGAAGGCGCCATTTCCGGGCGTTAAAATTCAGGAAGAAAAACAAACATTAAGATGGAAATTGAACTTTTTAAGGAACCGGATAGAACGCAAATGTCAATATGCAGTTTCATGTGTAATTAACGTCTTCGCACATGAATCAGAGTGTGGATACCACTGAAGACTTTTTCTTAAGGCACTGTTTGATCGTCGCATTTTACATGCGCCGTGTCTAATACTAATTTGAGTCGACTCGAATTAAAAATGTTCCAGACTAATTATCGAATTCAATAGCGACGCGCACTAATGACGTCACAAAATTGGAGCCCCCTGGGTGACTCAGACAAACAAATCGCTTTTCTGCAAGAGTGTGAGTTGAAATTATGTCGTCCGCGAGCAGTTCTCTTCCCTCTTTAACCGTTCTGACTGAAGATGACGATGTTCCCTTCTCCAGATTTTGAAGAGAACCAGAAGACAACACTGTGGGGCAGTTAAAACGGTGGTTGAAGTGCCGGGGTTTCAAATCGAGGGGCCGAAAATGCGATGAACTTGTGTCCGACTGCATCAGAGAATGAAAGAGTGGACATCACCACACGCTTGATCCGAGTATTAAAGGAATCTCCTGAGTTGGGCTAACTGCGGAAAAATGGCATTTTGCGTGTCTCTTAATGTTAACTGAAGCTTACATAAATCAGCGGAATGAACGCAGTGAAAATTTTGTGCACATATGATGTTCGATTTTCCTTTCTGGAAACAGATAAATACATGAAGTCTCTATCTTATCGAAAACTCACTTTCAATTGTTCGACCAGTTTTTGCATTTCCATTGCAGAAGAATCCTTACAAGTCCGATAGTTGATGGTATGCAAAGGGTAAACGTGGTCGAGAAAATTAAACAGAATTTATTTGTGTGATATTCGCAACGAAGTGTTCCATTAGAGCTGGAATCCGCCCCGGCGATATATCGTAGCACAGACTACTCACGACTCTGGGAGCATTGCGAACAAGCCCCGAGAGACTTGCTCGCAGGCTACCTTCGCTGTCGGCCGTTATAGATTTTCTTAACACGTTAGTTGGTATAGATTCAGCAAAATTCTTGTCGATTAGGTTTTCTATCTTTGCCAGTGGCTCTGGTATTGTTTTCTAAGGCCTTTCTCAGTTGGGGCAGACACGCGCATTGTTTGGTGTGAGATTTGCTCAGTGGATCGGAAAATTTAGTAGTGGGACCGTTTTCTCTGGGCCAGTGAAGCTTATGCTTCTGGCACAAATGTATGTATTTCTGGCCGGGAGATGTTTCTCTCTGTAAAGAATTCCCGTGAACAAGCTATTAGCCAACGTTCTCACTTCCCAATATGTTGCGAAGATTTTGGGAATGGAATAAATACCCAGATTCTTGTCAATCTGAGGGATTTTTGGCATTTTTTGGATACCTCCAGTCCGTTTTGCACTCACACAAACAGCAGTGTTTGGTGCTAACCATTTATCGCCCCTCTGGAAATCAAATACCACGATTTTACCGATTCGTTCGTGTTTTTGTTCGAAAATTGGGCTAGTCTCTCATATACCGGGAAATGAAATTGTTAACCATTATCTAAGAGTAAAATATTAGAAGAAACCGCCGTCAGTAAGTATATAAGTGCTGTGGACATAGAAGAATGGTTGGCACAGAGGCACAGTGGGCACTGAGATACAGTGTGTACAGAGGAACAGTAAGCACAGAGGATCAGTGGGCACAGAGGAACAGCAGGAACAGAGGAACAGTGGGCAAAGAGGTAAAGTGGGCACAGAGGTACAGTGGGCACACAGGAACAGTGGGCACAGAGGAACAGTAAGCACAGAGGAACGGTAAGCACAGAGGAACACTGGGCACAGAGGTACAGTGGGCGCACAGGAACAGTGGGCACACAGGAATTGTGGGCACAGGAACAGTGGGCACAGAGGTAAAGTGGGTGCAGAGAAACAGTGGGCACTGAGATACAGTGTGCACAGAGGAACAGTGGGCACAGAGGTACAGTGGGCACAGAGGAACAGTGGGCACAGAGGAACAGTGGGCACAGAGGTACAGTGGACACAAAGGTGCAGTTGGCACAAAGGAACAGTGGGCACAGAGGTACAGTGGGCACAGAGAAACAGCGGGCACAGAGGTGCAGTGGGCACAGAGGTACAGTGGGTACAGAGGAACAGTGGGTACAGAAGAACAGTGGGCACAGAGGTACAGTGGGTACAGGGGAACCGTGGGCACAGAGGAACAGTGGGCACAGAGGTACAGTGGGCACAGAGGAACAGTGGGCACAGAGGTACAGTGGGCACACATGAACAGTGGGCACACAGGAACAGTGGGCACACAGGATCAGTGGGCAAAGAGGAAGAGTGGGCACATAGGAACAGCGGGCACAGAGGAACAGCGGGCACAGAGGAACAGTGGTCACAGAGGAACGGTGGGCACAGAAGAACAGTGGGCACAAAGAGGAACATTGGGCACAGAGGAACAGAAAGCACAGAGGACATAGGGCACAGAGGAGCATTGGGCATAGAGGAACAGTGAGCACAGAGGGCCAGTAGGCACAGAGGAACACTGGGCACATAGGAACGTTGGGCACAGAGGAACAGTGGGCACAGGGAAACTGTGGGCACACAGGAACATAAAGCCCTGTGTGAATTGACGGATTGAAAATTTATGCATTGTGTTCATCCATGTTCAGCAGTCTGATCTACCGGTCCACTTATATTCCTGCTTAAAATTCAAGGGTTGTCCAATACATTCAAATCGAGGCGATTCGTCTATCTTAGCAGACGAATCGTGTTACCGGAAGTCGATTCGCGAGAGTCTTAGACAGAATACCGTTGAAAGGCGATTCGTCTGTGTTGGCAGTAGAATCGTCTCACCGCAAGTCGATTCGCAAGAGTCGGCTTAGTCTCATGATCAATACCGCTGCAAGGCAACAGGGAGGGTGGAATACGTTGTCGATTCGACTCGATTCGATCGAATCGATCGATTCGTCTGTATGGTAGTCGAATCGTCTCACCGGAAGTCGATTCGTGAGAGTCTTAGACTCAATACCACTGCAAGGTAACAGGGAGGGTGCAATACGTTGTCGATTCGAATCGATCGATTCGTCTGTGTGCCAGTCGAATCGTCTCACCGGAAGTCGATTCGCGAGAGTCTTAAACACAATAGCGCTTCTTAAGGTATTAGGATACCCAAAATGACCATAGTTAGAAACAAAACTTTTAAATGAGCGCTCGCATAGGAAACCCCGGCAATCTATACATTGTCTGAAAGCTTAATATTTTTAGAATTCAATGTCGAGATCAAAATTGTAGAAGAAGAAAACGCGTAATATATATTAAGAGGGAAAGCGAAATCCAAGGCTTCGCCTTAATCACGTTCGTTTCCCCCACGCGAGAATTTGGAGCGACACGGTTGACATCGGAAATGTTTCCTCACACTTCGCCCTCAAAAGAGGTGTCTGCGATTTTTCCATTTTTTTTTTGTTTTTTCCCTACACTCCCCTGAAGATTGATACTAAAAGTGTTCACGTATCCTTCCACAAAACAGGCCATAAATTTAAACTGAAGCGAATTTCAAAACAGCCGACAGCTTTTTGCAAAGGACGTATCTTAAAACATTCGTGCCGGTTTGCAGCCTAATCGGTCAGAGGATGCGGGAAAACGAGCTTAAAATGTTCACCCTTCACCGAGATTTTATTTTATTTTATTTTATAGAGAAAAAGACGGAAAACCATTTGATAGCTTGATTCTAGTGGGTCTGGGTGTTACGAATCTGCTCATGGTGAACTGAGAGTAAATGACTCCCTTCTAGCTTCTCGCCATCCAGTTACTTTAACAATTTTTCCTAATTAAAATATGAGCCGCAATCGATTGAAGCGAGACTGTGTGCACGGTCATCTCTGAAGGGTATTCTGTCGCTCCTTCGCCGTTTGGGCTCCTTTGCCGATGTAAATTGACAGCGCGACTTTTTCTTGCGCTTTCGGGAGGACATCACGACAATAAACACAGTAGAGCTAAGATAATTTTTCTGGAAAAAGTAATGATACCGAAGGCGATTAGAAGGAAGGCTTGGGTGCACGCTTGTTTTATTGTGATGAAATGCACGGCTACGAGTCAGGGGCACCCAACGAGCCAAACCAGCCAAAAGTTGTAGAAAGGCATTTTTAAGTACGTTATGGTGTTTGAAGTCTGTTTAAAGTGATGTTTTGGTTAGCTAGAAAACTTTGATCTGTTCGGATTCCCTAGCTGAAATGTTAATTGCCCGAAAATTTTAGGGAACAAAATCTTTCTTTGAGAAAATACTAGCTGAAATGAACTTTCTAGGGAACCTTTTTTTCTTTCCGAAAATGCTAGCTGACGTTTTTTACTGCCAAAAACAGCAATAACGACCTTTCCGAAAACCTCAGGGGTTAAGATTGCCACATTACGAATCTTTTAGGTCACGTTTTACTTAAGAAAATCCGAGTGCACTCTTTAATCGACGCCGAAAGCCTTAGGCGAACTACTTTCCACCGAACAGATATCTACCGAAACTTGTCGTTGGGTGCCCCTGACGAGTTCATATAACACGCGACTTGCGGTGAATATTAGTTTATAGCGGCGACAGAACTGTTGGCAGAAAATTAGCCATAACAGCATCACAAATCACAAAAATAGTTTTTCGTAATTCTTTTAAAACGTAAAACAGCTTTTCTTCCCGTTCTTTTTGCAAAAATGTTCATTCTAGTCTAACTGATTCGATCATGAAAATTCTGGTATTTTCAATTTCAGGACAAAATCCGGGTATCCTTATACCTTAAAACAGCAAGATTCCCTTCGTCGTCAACTGAAGGTCCTATTTTCTTATCAACTTGCTTTCATGGAGGGCTGTTTTAGAGTCTTTCAGTTCAAAATATTTACGAGGAAACATGAAGATGGAAACCGCTTAGACAACAGCCTTACTTCGCTAACAACGATTCTAAACAACTTTGATTCCACTGACTGTTTGTAACGGGTTGATCACCACATCAGGATCAAAAATATCTCAACGAAACAACAGTATTTATATTTGATTCAGCTCAAATGACTTACCCGAGTAAGGATTCCGAAGTAGTTCCCTTTTCCAATTGAGCTTCTAAGCACTCGCAAACGTTTTATTGGAAGCAAAATAAGCCTTCAGCAGAGTTCGTGCTCTAAGCGTTACATCTGGCGATAATCACTCAAGGAAAACTGACTGATGCCTTAATATATGCTTTTACCACATGAGCCACATGTCAACATATTGCAATTGTAATTTGTGGAATACAGCCCCCATGTCGACTTAATCTAAATTCAGTTCCAGAATGGCACATAGC